>PVHX01010709.1:0-14739 GCA_004024805.1 Geosciurus inauris | reverse complement strand
TTCTGGGAAGGGCCACAGGGCAGCATGGGTATTCCCAGCCGGCTCCCGGCCCACGCTTGGGGGCTGCAGAAGACTTCCTTCTGCCTGGTGGGGTTAGGTCCAACTTGTCAGAAGATGACAAGCACTTCTTGGTGACTTGGCTAGGCCCAATGCTGCCCTTTTGTCAGTTCTTCAGCTTCAGCCTCAACTAAAGGTCAGACATGGCAGGACTAGTGAGACAACTGAAGCAGGACTGGTCATGTTCTTTCCAAACCATATTAGATCCTGGGAGAAAAGGAGAAACTGATAACATGGCTCCTGTTTTTATTTACAATTTTGATATTTTGTTCATAATGGGTTTTTTGAATATTTTTAAAAATATTTTTTATAGTTATAAATGGACACAATACCTTTATTTTATTTATTTATTTTTACATAGTGCTGAGAATTGAACCCAGGGCTTCATACATGTGAGGCGAGTATTCTACCACTGAGCCACAACCTCAGCCCCTTGAATTAATTTTGACTGATTAAAATATTGCATTAGATTTTTATCTATCTTGATTACTGAGGTTTTGTTGTTGTTTTGTTTTGGCAGCCTCTTAAATTTTGAGCCAAGTCAATAGCCTCACTCACACTTCCCTAGTCACAGCTCTGGTGGGACAAACTGATCCCAGAAGGTTCTCATCTTTTTGCAGTTTGCTCTTTTACTGATAATGTGTGTTTTTTTTAATCTGAGGCAGGCACTATTTTTCTTGGTAGATTTAAGTTTTTTTTTTTAATGTTAATCATGATGGTGCATACCTGTAATCCCAGTTACTTGGGAGGCTGAGGCAGGAGGATGGCAAGTTTGAGGCCAGCCTGGACAATTTAGGGAGATTATGTCTCAAAATAAAAAAAGGGAGGGGGCAATTGGGAATGTAGCTCAGTGGTATAGTGCTCCTGAGTTCAATACTCAGTTCTCAAAAAAGTTTGTATTTTAATAAATCTTGGTAAATAATACTAATGACAATAATTATAGCTAACACTTACTTAGTTATTGCTAGATAAATACAGACCTTCTATGTACTTTATATATATTAACCTGTTTAATTCTTGCAATAACCAAATAGTCTAAATCTATTACAAAGTTGGGGAGGCTTGTTCTTGCAAACCAATCAGAAATCTATGGTCTTAGTCTCCTGAGCAGAATTCTTTTTTTTTTTTTTTTTTTAAATAATTTTTTAGTTGTAGACGGACACAATGTCTTTATTTTACTGCTTTGTATGTGGTGCTGAGGATCGAACCCAGGGCCTCACGCATGCAAGGCAAGCGCTTTACCACTGAGCTACAATCCCAGCCCCTCTTGAGCAGAATTCTGTTGTCCTAGTTTAGTTTAGTGCTACTCAATAGAAATAATGTGAATCACAGATATAATTTTTAATTTTCCAGTAGCCACATTAAAAAGTAAATAGATAAAATTCATTTAAATATTGTATTTTATTTAAACTGATATACCCAAAATATACAATCAGTGTAAAATATAGTTGAGATATTTTATACACTTATTTTCCATACTGTCTTTGAAATTGGGTGTATAGTTTACTTACTGTAACTTTTCATCAGAAATGCTTGATCTGTGTTTAGATTTAATAAAATTTACAGTTGAAAAGTAGATCACATATCAAGTTATTCTAAACATATTTGAAAGTTTTTCAGTAACTGAATTAAATGGTTGCATTTCACTTTCCTCTAAATCAATGACAATTCATCTTTTAGGAAGAACCGATTTGACTTTGAAACAAAGCATATCAGTTTTAAAATTCTGTCTGTTCAAATTAAGTAAATTCACAAATACTTGTCAATTCAATATTAACATTGAATTCAAAGAGGCATTATATAATTTGAAAAGCATTTTTTAAATTAATCAATATCACAAAATCTTCAAATTTTTCTTGTAGTTTTCACTGCCAATTTACATATAGGCCAGTTATAATTAAAATCTTTGAAATATGTAGTGACTTACATTTGATTTATGTTGATTTATGTAAAGTTACTGATTTGTATTATGAAAAGTTTCATTGTCAACATTAATTCTCATAGCTGGTTTTCTAGGTCAAAAACTTTTCCTTTTCTTGGTTCTTATTTATCTCATTCACAGAGAAACATATTATTGAGAAAATATAAGTATGAACTGCATTAAAAAATTCATTGCCATGTGAAAACGTGGATAAAGAAATGGATAAAGAAATTTATCCATTCATCTGTTGATGGACACTTGGGCTAGGTCCATAACTTGGCTGTTATAAATTGTGCTCCTATAAACATTGATGTGCCTGTATCACTATAGTATGCTGATTTTAGATAAACACCAAGGAGTAGGATAGCTGAGTCATATACTGTTTCCATTCCCAGTTTCTTGAGAAATTCCCTACTGCTTTCCAGAGTGGTTGTACTAATTTTCAGTTCCACTAAAGTATCAGTGTACCTCTTTCTACATATCCTTGAGGAGGGATGGGAAAAGAGAAGAAATTGATAAAATTATGCTATGTACATATATGAATATACCACAGTGAATTTCACCTTCATGTTTATCAAGCACTAATTTAAAAACTAAATAAAAATATCCATTTCCTTCTATTTCTTTTGATAGTTTCACAAACTGGTGATGATTCAAAGCACTTACACATATATACTGAATGATTTTAACAATTATATCCATCCATGGTGGTTTTCATGGAATCTGTTGTAAAAACTGAGCAGGAATATTTTTAGTATGTTTCAAAGAGTAAATAAAGCAATAAGGGAAACATAGTTTCTTGTTTTAAAATCCCATTAAATCCTAATGTAGCTGGAGTACTATCTATGATGACAAACTATTTTTTCATATCTAGGAAAAATTATTCTTTGATACAAATAAAAGATTAAAAATATCTGTGTCATAAGTTTGATCTTTTAGGTCATGAATTGGTAACATTTCTTCATAGGTTTGAATGTCCTTTGAGGCACAATGTATTTAAAATATTAATTCAACAGTGTTTTATATTGCATGATTCAACTAAAATTAAAGAAAGATGCTTACAGATTTTCACCTTTTGAATCCATTAATTTTTCATTAGAAAGGACTAGATTCTATGGGCAATTGTTTTGAAATTTACTTGAAAAATGAATTTTTCTAAAATATATATTTTAAAACATTTTTCATGATTTTCTAACAAGTTTTCATAACTGAAACAATAATACTTTTCATCATCTTTCCATCTGAAATGTTTTTCTTTTTGATGCAAGTATCTAAGCTGTTTTAAAGTTATAGATTCAAATTCTTTTAAAAAATCATTATATTTTTGGTTGGATATTTGTTTCTGATTTCAGGCAAATATTTTTTTAAACCATTGAGTGAAAACTTTTGATCAAATTTATTATGTAGTTGTTGAAAATTCCTCAACATTGTTCACTTTATTATCTTTCATTTTTTTGAACACTCCTTGAAATAGCTCTGTCGTGGCACGAGGCATAATAAGTATGTTCTTTAGAGAAATTGCTCTTTCTGTTGTTATGAAATGACCCTTTTGTACCTAGTAACACTATTTGCTCTAAAATCTATTTTTATGATAATCAACTACTTCATTTTCTTTGATTAGTATTAGCATGGTATGTCTTTTTGTATCATTTTACTTTGAGCTTATTTGTTGCTATATTTAAAGTGGGTTTCTTGTAGCTGGCATATAGCTCGGTTTTGCTTTTTAAAAATCAGATAATCTGGGCTGGGATTGTAGCTCAGCGGTAGAGCGCTTGCCTTGCATGCGTAAGGCCCTGGGTTCGATCCTCAGCACTAAATAAAATAAAAACATTGTGTCCATCTACAACTAAAAAAAATTAAAAAAAAAATCAGATAATCTGCCTTTTGATTTTATGTGTATTGATATGGCTTATATAAATACATCATCATGCTACTTGTTTTCTGTCACATGTTCTCTTTTCTCTTTTTTTTTTTTTCCCTTTCTTTTTGGGGGAGTGCTGGGCATCGAACTTGGGACCTTGCACATGCTAGGCAAACACTACCACTGAGCCAAATCCTCAGCTCTTCCTTCTTTTGGATTAATTAGGGTTGTGTGTGTGTGCACACATGCTTTCATTTTATCTCCTTTGTGAGGTTATTCCCTATAATGGTTGTGTTTTCTCAGTATTGAAATGTTGCTTTAAGGCTTATAGTAAATATCTTCACCTTAATCCAGTTTACTTTCACATGATATTATTTCACTTTACATATAAGAACTTTACAATGGAATATTTCCATTTCTCTCCTACTAGCTTTTGTAATATTGTTGTCATACATTGTATTTTACATTTGTTACAAATTTACATTTGTTAAGAATGTTAAATTTGAATTTATAAATGTTATTGTTTTTCTTTTAAATGGTTTAATGACTGCTAAAAAGGTTTAAATAACAAGGAACAAGTCTTTATATATACCCACACAGGTATCATTTCTGGCATTCTTCATTATTCCTTTCTGTAGATCGGAATTCCATTTGAGATCATTTTCTTTCTCCTTGGATGACTTCCTTTAATGTTTCTTGTAGTACAAGTCTGATGATACATTATTTTGGCTTTTGTGTATCCAAAAAATATTTACCCAGCTTTAAAAAAATTTTTTTGGTAGTTAGAGATGGACTGAATGCCTTTATTCATTTATTTTTATGTGGTATTAAAATTGAACCCAGTGCCTAATGCATGCAAGGCAAGTGCTTTGCCACTGAGCTATAGCCCCAACCCCTAGCCTTGTTTTTTGGAAGATATTTTTGCTAGATGAAGAATTCTAGATGAACTTTTAAAAATCTAATATTTTAAAGATGTGCTCCACTTTGGAGCATTTCCTATGAGGAATCTGCTGCCATCTTCATCTTTGATCTTCTGTATATAATGTAATGTTTTCATTCTGGCCATTTAAATTTTTTTCTTAAATGAATTGATTTAAGGAATTTGCTGATTTTGATCTGACTTGGTATAGTTTTCTTCATGTTTTTGTGTGATTATGGTTTCTTGAATTTCTTGTATTTGTGGTGTATAGTTTTCATCAAATTAAGAAAAATTTCTGTCATTTTTTTTCAAATCCTCTCTCTCTCAGAGACTCTAACTTCATGTTTATTTGACCACTTGAAGGTATCTAATAGGTGTCACCAATAGTTTGTTAGTTTATTTTTTCCAGTTCTTTAACTTTCTCTTAATTTTGGATAGTTTCTACTGGTAGTGATAGAGGACAGACAGATGTGAGAGGTGAAAACATGAGATCAAGAGAATAATTCTATAAAATGGGCCCACTGTACTAACCCCTACATACTTTCTTTTCCAAGAAGCAATTTATCTGCAACCCCACTGTCAGGTTTGGCCAGGATGCCCAAATAAGGTCAGCAGAGCTGCAAGCCAGATGTGACGTCACTAATGTACACGCCTCCTGTCAATCAGCGAGTTTTCCTGACCCATCAGGAAGGACTTTGGCCCTCTTTTCCTGTACCCAAGCCCTCCCCTTTCTGACCGGGTTTTCTTGAAATTCTCTATGCACAGAATCTCCGACGCCATTTCTCCTGACCCGCTCTGATGGACGGGGAAATGGTCCGAGGGCTCACCTCCCAATAAAGCCTTGCCAAGTGGCTTAATT
Source organism: Geosciurus inauris (assembly GCA_004024805.1). Lineage (NCBI taxonomy): Eukaryota > Metazoa > Chordata > Mammalia > Rodentia > Sciuridae > Geosciurus > Geosciurus inauris. Next base: position 9,122 of record PVHX01010709.1, on the reverse strand, counting down.
CATCTTCTCCTGGTCGTGTGAATTTTACACCCACTTGGGTTAAGTGGACAGGATATGTTATTCCTCAGCAAACTACCTGTTTATCTGCAGGAGAAATACAGGCCCTAAATAATGTTGATAAGAGGCACCCAAGTTACCCCAAACAGACCAAAGCCCTCAGGAAGATAAGGATAAAGCCCCCTAGCCATAAAATCTGTAAGAACAAGTTTCAATTAGAACTGGTCATCTTGGGCCCAAGTGACCTAAGGTTGTCATGGCAGTGGGGACTTGAAAGTTTTATGTCATCCTGCTATCAGTCAAAAGTCAGGAGGTGGACCTGGCCTGAGCTCTCTGGAAGCTTCTTTGGGATCCTCAATAAAACTGGAGTGTAGGACAGGTGCACTGTCCCTCTCCTCTCTGAGTCTCTCTTGAGAGTGTCCTCCTTTTTCTTTTCCTATCCCTTCTAAAAACTCATGCCTGTTATTCTGAGCAACAAGTCTGAAATCTTTCTGATTTGACTGCAAGAATTGGGATTTGAAGTGGGGAGGTCTTTGTGCTGCCTCAGCTTCCAGAAGATCCTAGCCATGTAACACTAGGTCATCAAGTCCACTAATAATCTGTAATTTCTAATTTGCCATTAATCTCATCTAATATATTTGTCATCACAGACATTGTAGCTTTTGAAGTTTAATTTTAAAAAAGTTTACCAAACACGTTTTGTAAGGTAAAGAACAGCCCTTTTGTACTCAGTTTTAGCATCCCTTCCCTAAAAGCCTAAAGCAGCCCCTGCCCCAGGAAGTTCCTCTCCGGAATCTTCCACCCAGGAGAACAAAGCCTGGCTGCTCAGGTTACTACATCAAAGAAGACCACTGCCCGCTTATCTATCGCGCAAGTTTTGAAGTGACCAATCCATAGCTTGCCACGCATTTTGTAGTGGGCCCTATAAATTCCCTGTCCCACGTCCCCTATGCCCCTTTTTTCTTCCTTCCTCCTCCTGGGCACCCACCCCCTAAATAAAGATCTTCTGGCTGCATGAGGTGTGTTGTGTATGGCTGGCCGTTACCCTAACATTGGTGCCTGTGGCTCGGATGAGGGATGCTCTCTATTGAGACCCTTCATCCTGAACCTCCGACCACACTCTCACCAGCCTCAGCCCATTCTTTCAATCGCCACCTCTCTGCGCCCACCACGAACTTCATTCTGTGAGTTTCCCTTTCAAAGAGATTGCAACTTTGCAGGCAGAGTCTCAGAGGTAACCAGCCGTGACTGTCTGGTGGCCCTCTGACTGTCTCAAAGGGAAGACCACACCCCACCACTACCTTCATGGTTACGGTGGACTTCCAAAATCTCCACCCCACTTTCTTAGATTCTCCATCCCTCAGGCCCTTTTACCCTCCTCTCCCTCCCTCCTTTCCTTTTAGCATTCTGCCAGCTAGGAATAACCTGATCCCTCCCTGTTCACCTCCGTCCACCCCGACCAAATATTCTGACTCCTCCGGGAGGAGTTTCTGAAAATCCTGGCACTAGGTTGATCCGGGCCCTGCCTCTCCGGGAGAGATTAGACCCAGGACGGCTTGGGTGATGACCTGTCTTGCCTGTTTTTGGTCTTATCCTTTGTCTGTTCATAGCTTCCTAGGGATGCCTTTGAAGGTGTGCTAAACAGACGCTTCCAAGTAACAGGATGGGGTCAAACTCTTCCCTCCCAGCAGACTCCCCATTGCATTGCCTTCTTAAAAATCTTTCCACTCTTGGTATTCTTCCCAATATTAAGCCAAAGAAACTTATAAAACTTTGCACTCAGGATTGGCCTACCTACCAATTGGATAACTCTCACTCTTGGCCACCTACGGGTTCCTTAAATCCAAGTCTCCTTAAAGAGCTACATAACTATTGCCAGCAATCGAAAAAATAGGTGGAGATCCCTTTTATTCACGCCTTCTCCCTTCTCCGAGCCAACCCCTCCCTTTGCACCCTTTGTAAGCCCCATCATGTCTTCCTAGCTTGCAAACCAAATTCATCCAAGTTTCTGTCGACTCCAGAATCTGACCCAGCAGACGAACCTCCCCCATACCGTCATGGCCACCCATCCCCTCAATCTCCTGACACTCCACTTTGCACCCCACAGCTTACCCCTCCCACACCCACATCGCAGCCACCTACCTCCACTCTTAGCCCCCCCCATTGCTTTCTTCCCTAGATGCAACAGACTCCAATCACAAGTTTCTCAGCCGTCTGCCCACTTCCCAGCCTATTTACACCTCCCTGTAAAGACTAGATGACCAGGAGGAGATGAATTAAGCCGCTTGGCAAGACTTTATTGGAATACATGCTCTCGTGCTGAATCCTCTCATCCATCAGAGTGTGTCCGAGAGGAATGGCAGTGGGGCTCCGGTGCACAAAGAATTTCAAGAAAGCCCGGTCAGGAAGGGGAGGGCTTGGGGGCAGGAAGAGAAGGCCAGAGTCCTTCCTGGATAGGTCAGGAAAACCCACTGATTAACAGGAGGCATGTCTACTGGTGGCATCAGCATCTGGCTGGCAGCTCCATTCTGCAGCTACTGACCAGTCCCCCTAATTGAACATCCTGGACCCTGGCCTGACCTAACAAAAATAAGCAAATCAGATCTGATATTGAGTACTCAAATGTGTTTGTTAGATAAAATGTTAACTGTTAAATCCGATACCAAATACTTTTAATTCCTTTAAATTCTACAGGGTAACATTTTTGATGTTTTCATAAATGGTAAATTTTAAGAAAATTCAAAATTGCTTTGTCATCATTAGAAACAAAATTACTTAATTTAAAGCCCAACATGTATAATTCTATATACTTAAACATTGTGTTTTTATAAATGGTAAATGAATGTAATTCTCTAACCCAGCCTAATTCTATCTTAAGATTGAAAGCCAATTCGACAAGAGGTCATAAAGGTTTATTTTTGTTTTACTTGCTTGGACTATGTTTGGCTTTGATTAGATAATTATGCTTCTTAAAATCTAAGCAGCGCCATCAATGCTGAAACCTGAGTTTGCCCCTTATCTAGGATGCTACACTATATAAATCATTGGTTTGCCATCTGCCTCTGTATTACCCTGTCACTTGTGAATTCCTAAGATACTTACCTTAATAATTCTCTGTGTTACAGAAACTTCCCTGCTCCTGGACTGAAGCTGCTGCCCTCAGAGGACAGCCACCATGTGACTAATATGAAGATTACTTAATTTAAAGGTTAGAGTCAATTAACCTCCTTTCTTTCAACACAAAGATTTATAAATTTCTAAAGGTTTCTACTATTTTATTTAAAGTACTACAAATAACATAAAGTATTTCTTATCATTGAAATGGAGTAATTGCCTAAATTCAAAAATTTACAAGGATTGTTTTGGGATGTAAACAGAAGGATTCTAATTAATATAAGCTTATTCAATCTAAACTTTAATGTACTAATATAAAAATCTAAAACATTGTTCTGCTCTTAATAACTTTCTTACATTTGTCGGGTTTTTGAAAAACTAACTTTCAAAAAATTAAGGTTTATATAACTGTGGTTGAACATCAATGCAATTATGGTGCTACCAGTTCTATTTTCATATTAAATGTGTTCATATCTTCCAGGTATACAAGTCTTTAAAATAGAAGGTTTAAAAGAATGTTATATTAAGCTGATGTTCTCCAAACCAAAGTTGTATGGTAATTTTAGACTTATAAGGATAGCAAATTTTATTAAGGGTTTATTTCTATAACTAAACCTCTTATCCATAAGATAGAGTTTTCTGTTACCATTTACATTGGGTTAAAATTTAAATATGTTTCTTTAAGTAAATGAGAGCCTAATCTATTTAAAGTCTAATATTGTAAGACATGATCTTCATGACTTTTCCACACCAAAAAAGGTTAAAAGCCCTCTCAGACTTTCTTAATTCATGTTTTAAATGTAATATCATATTATGTTAACTAGCATTCATGTGAAGTCATAAAACAATGTATGTAAACTTTATAAAATGATATTTAAAAAACAAAGATCAACTTCAGAACTAAGACACTTTAAGATTTTGAAAGGAGCCCTGCCTTACCTGGGATAAAGTTCTGTCTCCCAGCTTATTACAATGGCTTCAAAGTAGGTCACAGTCTAGTTCATTTAAAGTTATCTTCAAAGGATTAATTTTGTTGTAAAGATTACTAGGATCTCAATCAAGAAATATAATATTTAAATGAACCAAAATTTAACATACCTACTACACAGACTAAACTTATTAATTTTATTTTGTATTTTCCTTAAACTCTATGGTTATTGCCTGTTAACATTTTACAGAGGCACTAATTTGAGAATAACCAATCCAGATTATTTTAAGATAAATCAGCCACCACCTATAGGATAGACATTGAAATTAAAGCCCAGCACCCTTACTTTAAGACTGATAAAATTGCCTTGCTGAGTGTTTAAGATCAAGACTTAAAAACTAAAATTAAATTAAAGGGCCAAGAAAACCAGTATTTGGCTCTTGCCCCCTGAGTCAGCCTGAATCCAAGAAATGAGGGAACTTCTCTAAAAGGCTCTGCACCTCTAGGCTGCAGGACCTCCCGATCAGAGAGATTGCTGAGACCATTGGAGAATTAAAAAGCCAATCAAATGCCATACTATGAAGAGGAAGGTCACTGAAAAAGGGAACTGTCCCTCATGCTTCCTGGGGAAGCCACATGGTCAGTGCCAGACCTCGACCTATCCTAACACAAATGGCACTAACAGAGCTGAAAGCTGTTCCCAAGTTCCCCAAGAGTGAACTTAGGTGGCTCTTAACATTGGTAACAACAAGAGTCAATTGGACCTGCTTCATCCTAAACACTTAGCAAAACCATAACATACCCATTCCTGGGCATTAAAAAAAAAAAAAAAAAAATATATATATATATATATATATATATATATTATATATAATTTAATGTAACATACATACATTAGCCCTCCAAAATACATATGACTGGAGGTTACAAAAAAAAGATTCTTAGGCAGGAATGTAATAACTATCAAGAGAAACTGCCAAAGTCAAAGGTTTTAATCAGTTTATGGCCTACTAATCTTCCTAACCTACACAGGTAGGCTTAATGTTGGCTAATATAAATTTCTAGCCCTAAGTAATAAAATAAAGGGATCTCTAAACAGAAGTCATACCAATAAAAAGGGATATTTTACAAAGTCAGATGATATTAAACTAACTTAACTACATATTAAAGATAGACATCTATAACATTAAAAAAATTAAATACTGTGTTTACATGTCTCGTCCTCTCCAACCTTAGTATAGGGACAAATTCTCAGCCCTTATACTTCCTAATGAGAGATTATTTATTGATCAGAATCTAGGGAACTTATATATAAGTGTTCCCTCATTCACATAACCATCCAGGAGTAAGAAAAAGAACTCCAACACCAGCTAGATGCAATTGCCCATCCTAAGATGCAATTGCCCCTCCTAAAACAGACCTCTTCATGGATGGTCCTAATATGTCAGGGCCTTCAGTTCAGCTTCTCAATTTACCCATAGTTAATAACATTTCAGACTGCTCCCTCTGTGCAGGTTTGGATCATAACTGATTCCCATTGGTGTTCCCCTCAATACCTCAAACTGACCCCAAGGGCCTCTCCCTCCAACCTTTGAGGAAGTACCTTTTTTCGTACACTTCCTCTTGACCAGCTCCCTATGACCAGATCATTAAATCTCTTCCCCCAACCTTTGTTCTGCCAAGGTTCCTTCCCTAGTGCAATGATGTCCTAACAAAAATCTAAGCCTCAATATGCCCTTCATCTTTTGTGTTCCCTCCACCTTGATTCTTCAATTAACTCTATGCAGCCAGGCTGAATTAATATGGTTTGTTACCACCTCCCTTTCAGGCAAGACGAATTGTCTTCTGACCATTAGTAGTTGGACTCACTCTGACCTCCTCACTCACTGCCTTCAGGCTGAAGGCAGAGGACTTGGTTTTGTGGTAACTGCTATTCAAAGGCTTAAACAACAACTTCAAAAAGCCAGAGGCATTGGCCACCTCTTTCACCTCCCTACAATGGCAGATAACATCTATTGCCCAAGTTTCATTACAGGGCCATCAAACCATACACCTCCTAACAGCAGACCAAGGAGGAACATGCCTATTCCTGAAAGAAAAATTCTGGTGCTATATCAACGAAACTGAAATAATCAAGAAAAATATCAACATCCTGTGTCATTTGAATGAAAATAAGTCAGGTTTGATAGAAAACATCAAACTCCTTTAGGATCAGATGTCAGTAACCCCAAAGAGATAAGCTCATGGGATTTCTTTTCAAAATTCCCTTGTATAGGGAGGCGGTTCCAAGATGGTGGCCTAGACGGACGCTGTGGTCAGTCTCTCCAGAGCCAGAGATTGAAGTTGTGAAAATACCATCTCCCAGCCAGCTTCTGGACATCATCCTACAGCTACCCCCACAGGAATTTCATTTGCACGTGTAAGCATGGCTACTAGGCAGCAGCCAATGCCACGAGCAGTGTAACTTCAGCAGCAAGCGGCAGCGGAGCTCAGCTGCGGGCAGCTTGGAGCCCCAGCCCAGGGCTCATCCCGGGTGGGGACTGCTTCTACACTGGGTACCTGGCTCTAGTGCCCACCCAACCATTCAGGGCCCCTAGCTGTTGCTGCTGTGGACACACGGCCCCAGCTGCTAGCCACTGGGGAGCCCAAATTCAGGGTAAGAGTGGCTCCAGAGACCCGAGAGGAGACAGCCCCACCGAAGGGCGGCTTGGGCCCACTGCAGTTCCACTCCAGAGTTCCTGTACACTGGCAGGAGCCACAGAGGGCCCAGATCTGCCCGCAGGAACCTCCATGGGTGTCCAGCAAAAGGGAGACCAGGGACTGCTACCTTGAGCCACTGAGGAGCCCAAACTCAGGGTAAGAGTCTCAGCAAAGACCCTAGCGTGGCACAGCCACCCAAGGGCAGCCTGGGCCTGCCCCAGTTCTGCTCCAGAGTTCCTGGGGACTGGCAGGAGCTGCAGAGGGCCCTGATGTGCCCGCAGGAACCTCCACGGTTGTCCAGCCAAAGGGAGACCAGAAACTGCTACCTCTAGCCACTGAGGAGCCCAAATTCAGGACAAGAGTCACTCCAGAGACATCAGCAGAGGCAGCCCCACCCAAGGGTGGCCTGGGCCCACCTCAGTTCTGCTCCAGAGTTCCTGGGGACTGGCAAGAGCCACAGAGGGCCCTGATCCACCTTCAGGAACCTCTACAGGTGTCCAGCTGAAGGGAGACCAGGGACTGCTACCTCTAGCCACAGGGGAGCCTAAACTCAGGGTAAGAGTCCCCACAGAGGCCCTAGCATGAGGCAACCCCACCCAAGAGCAGCCTGGGCCCTCCCCAGTTCCACTCTAGAATTCCAGCAGGAGCCCCAAAACCCTGACCTGCCCTCAGGAACCTCTATGGTTGTCCAGTCAAAGAGGTACCAAAGGCTAGGTACCTCTAGCCACTGGGGAGTGCAAATTCAGGGCAAGAGTCACTCCAGAGACACCAGCATGAGTCAGCCCCATCCGAGGGCAGCCTGGGTCTGCCCCAGTTCTGCCCCAGAGTTCCTGGGGTCCGGCAGGAGCTACAGAGGGCACAGATCCACCCTCAGGAAACTCCATGGGCATCCAACTAAAGGTTGGCCAGAGTCTGATTGCTACCAGCCACAGAGGAAGGCATGCCTAGGGTAAGAGTGGCCTCCAGAGACCCCAGCGTGAAGAGGCCCCACCCTAGTGCGCTCTGGGCCCGCCTCAGTTCCGCTCCAGAGTTCCTGTGGTCAGGCAAGACAGAAGGCCCAAAATCACCCTTAGGGAATGCCAGAGTGCCCAGTTGAAGGCAGACCAGAGCCTGCTAGCCTCTAGCCCCAGGGGAGCTCACACTCACTGTAAAGGTCGCACACACACTCTCCAGCTTGTGACTCTGCCTAAGTGAGACCTGAGCCTACCTCTAGTTCCACTCCAGAGTTCCTGTTCACCAGCAGGAGTGCAAGAGAGGGGCAAAACAGCCCTCAGGGGCTGCCTCAGGAGCCCAGCCAAAGCCACTCCCATTGCCCTCTAGAGGTATGTCCACTACCTCCACCAACAAGTTTAGTGACAGTAGTGCCCATCTGGGGACACTGGGAGAACAGAAGTAGCTCCAAGGTGAGACACAGGTAATCTGGAGTGTCAATACAAGATTATAGGATAGAAGCCACAATATCTCAGATTGGTATTCAAGAATAGAAGATACACAATCAACATGAAAAAACAAGGGAAGAAAGTGCCCCAAATAAACCTGGATACCATTGTAAAAGAATCCATGGACAGCACAGTTGATGAAATGTCAGAGAAAGAATTCAGAATGTACATAATTAAAATGATCAGCGAACTAAAGAATGACATAAGTGAACAACTACAGGCAAAAAATCGATCAATCCAACAAAGAAATAGGAGAGCAAATAAAGGCAATCATAGATCATTCTAACAAAGAGATAAGAGAGCAATACAAGTAGCAAAAGATTACTTTAAGAAAGAGCTAGAGATTGTGAAAAAAAAAACCAATCAAAAATTCTTGAAATGAAGGAAATAATTAACCAAATAAAAAACTCAATAGAAAGCATCACCAGCAGACTAGATCATCTGGAAGACAGGACCTCAGATAATGAAGACAGATATACAATCTTGAAAATAAATTTGGCCAGTGAAGATGATAAAAAATCATGATCAGAACATACAAGAAATATGGGACAGCATCAAAAGACCAAATCTAAGATTTATTGGGATAGAAGAAGGTGCAGAATTTCAAACCAAAGGAATGCACAATCTCTTCAATGAAAAAATATCAGAAAATTTTCCAAGTATGAAAAATGAAATGGAAAATCAAATACAAGAGGCTTATAGGACACCAAACATACAAAATTTCAACAGATCTACACCAAGGCACATTATAATGAAAATGCCCAACATACAGAATAAGGATAGAATTTTAAAGGCCACGCGAGAGAGGAACCAGATTACATATAAGGGGAGACCAATTCGTATCTCAGCAGATTTTTCAACCCAGACACTAAAAGCCAGGAGATCATGGAATAACATATTCCAAGCCCTAAAAGACAATGGATGCCAACCAAGAATCCTATATC
>PVHX01010708.1:0-61859 GCA_004024805.1 Geosciurus inauris | reverse complement strand
ATTTTTCTTCCCAAATATTCATTTGAAATATATATAAATATATACATAATTATTTTGTTGTTGTTACTAGGAATTGAATTCAGGAGTGCTTTACCTCTGAACTCTGTCCCCAGTTCTTTTCATTTTTTATTTGAGGCAGGGTCTCTCTAAGTTGCTGAGGGTCTCACTAAGTTGCTAAAGTTGGCCTCAAATCATCCTTCTGCCTGAGCCTCCTGAGCTGCTGAGTCAATATTTATATTTTTCAATAACCAATCTCTTATTTCCATTTTATAACAATTTTTAGGTAAACGTTAAGAAAAAAAAACAAGCAAACAAACCTTTCCTTCCAGTATCAAGGAAAATCATCCCCATTTGAAACTTGGTTAACATCAGACTCTTTGACCTCATTATTCCAACTATTAAACCCAATTCTGACCATCAAAATGAATAATTTTTGTAATACATACCTAGCAAAGCTTGGAATAAGCTGCTCTTAAATATACTCATCACCTTTTTAACAGCATTTTTCAACAGCTGCTCCTCTGGTTTTCTTAATTTTTTGCAGTATTCTTCCAATAATGATAAAGCTCGGTCAGTATCTGAAAAACATAATTTTAAACTTCTGACATATGGCCTTAGAAAAATAGTCAGCTAACATTAATCCATTATATACCTGTGTTCCTAATTTCATGGCACAAAATAATTATGTATTCATACACTATCATATGAAATTGACAACTACACTTGACATCTAATGTCAATCACACACTTTTATTTCCTATTGTCCTGTCTTCCAAAAGAAATTACAACTGAAAACAAAACAAAGAGTTGCTCCCATAGTAGGTATGATTCTCTTGTCAAAAAAACAAAACTATCTCAAAATACATGACTTCCTTCAACATTATGTTTAAAATTAATCTCTATTTCCCCTTCTTCAAAACCAGTTTGTACACACAAATATAGTAGGCATTCTTAATGAACACCATGTTATAGTAAGAATTCTTGAATAGATGTCTTTATCTCTCATGGTGATTTTGAAAAAAATCACCAGAGCAACACTGCCTTTGCATGTACTAGGTGATATTTGTCTTTGAACCTTTAAAAGGATTCTTTCCCTTCCAACTTGATACTTTCAAAAACAGATTAAATACCAATTATAACAGTGTTCATATTTACTGAGTTCTGTATTTCTATTAAAACATTCCTTTCTTCTAAACTTTCCTATTCTTCTTTCCCATATCCTTTCGCAGTGGATGATATCACTTCCTATTTCATGGAAAATCAGAAGACAACTTCCACAAGCTCCTAACACAGCATCCATAGACTTAACCTGGAAGTGTGTCCATATATTCTATCTTCCCTTCTGTTACTATGGATCAAATATCTGTGCTTCTACCAAAAGCCAGCTCCTCTACTTGAACAGGTATCTATCCTCTTTTGTCTACTCAAGGACCTTGTTCCATTATAAATTGTTTTTCTTTTCCTTTCAATTATTCCCATCAGCATAAAAATAGCAGTGACTTTTAAAATGTTCCTTTACTCTTCATTTCTTTCCAACTATAGTACCCATTTCTCTGATCCCCTTTGTTAGCAAAACTGTATGAAATAATTACTATCCCCACTGCCTTTCCTTTCATTCTCTTTTGATATTATTCTAATCAAGCTTTCCTATAATTTCACTAAAACAACTCTTGTCAATGTCACCTATCATCTCCATATTAACAAATCCAAAGGTCAGCTCTCTGTCATCTCACATGACTCAACATTAGTATTCGACACTGTTGCACTCCTAGAAACACTTTCTTCACTGGACCCCTAAGCAACATTTCCTTTTGGATGTAACCCATCTCAAACGTACCAAAACTGAACTCCTGATCTTATCCACCCACTCTCAATCTGCTTCTTCTGCAATGTTTTCCTTTGCCCATCTTTCTAATCATTCAGGTCCAAAGTCTTTCAATCATCATTCATTCTTCTCTTCTAATTCCACACATCTAATCCATCAGTAAAGCCTGTAGGCTTTAACATCAAGTTATATGCAAAATTTCCATCACTCCTCACCACCTCCAGTGTTCCCACACTGGTCAAAGCCTTCATCATCTGTCCCTTTCACTACTGCAATAATCTCCTATTAGTCTACATACTGTCACCTTTGCCATCTCACATTCTTTTTTTTCAGAATTCTTCTATATGCACATGACAATAATGTGTATTAAATTCTGGAGTACAAAATTCTACTTATATGTATTGGACCAACTTTATTTATTATGTGATTCAGTTCTACAGCTTTGACATTTCAGATCTATTTTTATCTTTGAATTCATTAGCTCTCTATTAGTATTAAGGAATTTGTTATAGTTCCTTAAATTTTTGCCTTATGTATACATATTTTTTGGAAAAATTGATTTTTTAAAAATTTTTTCCACGTTTTTATGGTGCATTATATTTGTACCTATTGATGGGATTTATTGTTACATAATTGTATATGCATACAATACAGCAATATAATTTGGCCAACATCACTCACCAGCATTTCCCCACTCCCTCCCTACCTCTCCCACTTTCTTTTTTAAACACAGCAGCCTTCAACATCTTTTTAAGTCATAAATTAGATTATATCATTCCTCAACTCGAACCCTTCAGTGACTCCCTGTCCCAAAAAAACAAAAGTCTACCTCTCTGGCCTCAACTCTTATACCTGTCCTCTTGACCAACCTACTCCAACCATAGTGGTTTTTGTTCTTTCTCAAATATCCCAGTAACTCTCCTATAACAGAGCCCTTATATTTGCTATTCTGCCTAAAACACTCTTCCTTAGATATCCAGAGCTTGCTCTTTTACTTCATTCGTATCTCTGTTCATGTATCACCTTACAGCAGTGAGGAAAATTTCAAGCCGAATTCCTTAAAAGAAAACAAAACACCAATTAGCCAATAATAGATGAAGGAGGACATTGTGTAATTAGTTATTTTTTACCTAAGAAAGCTAGAAATATAAAAATGAATGTGTGCTGGAAGCAGACAGTGGCTAAGTAAGATTCCCTAGGATTGTCTCTCCATAGACATACCAAGTTGAACAGCTATTCACACATCAAACTACCTTCATGGGAGCTAAGAAAATAGGATAAAAGATCATAGCCCTGTTTTTAGTATAACAAAAAAAAAAAAAATACTGAAGGCGGCAATAAGGAAAGAGTTCCAGGGAGCCTGCGGCCTGTGCCACCACTCTCCCAACTCCAAAGAGTTCAAAATGGTAAGAGATGCCTCCTGATTCAGGGTGGGAGAATTAATTCCATGCCTTAGACTTGAAGCACAATACAAGGCCTTCCATAGTGAAATCAAGGACTGGCCAGAGCCCCATGATCCCTATCACCAGATTAATAGCTGTGACATGAGCCACTATAACTGCTTTAAGTCAGGAGGCTGACTGCCTCTACAACCCTCCTCCCACCTCTAACTGTGGAGCTAGGAGCAAGATTTCAACCTCTGGGGAGCAAGGATGAGAAGCTAACACAGTGTTTTTGTCTTGGAACCCAGTGCTAGGCCTACTGAAAAAGATCAAGCATCTGGTTGAAATTGAAGGCCCTGGAGACATGTGCACAAAGTGGAACAGACCTACGTATCAACTTGCATCATTTCCAGCTTTGAAGTGGGCCTGGGGCACACCCGCCTTCTCCCAAGTCTAGGTAGATCCCTGCAACTGTGAGACTCTGGTGTGATGCAGCTTAGCATTAGCCTTGGTGATGAAAGAACTGTCTCTATTACCCATCTCCCAATCTTGGGAAGCACAGCTTTCTCAAGGCCAATGCTTCCAGATGGGGTTCTAGAATTACCCCACCACTGAAAAGAGACCCAAGCTGGGTTGGATGGACTCCTGTCTTGGCCTGTACACCAACAGCTGCAGTGCTGGCCCTAGTGCCTTCTAAAACTGTACAGCCCTTTGCATCATGAGACTAAGGTACAACCCATCTTATTGAAAGCCTAGGTGGCCAAGGGACTGTCTTTGCCAACACTACTCCAACCTCAGGCAACATAATGTAGTACAAGACCCTATTTTCTGGGTGCAGGAAAGGGTAGTAAGCACAAGACTTTACCCTGGACCTTAATGCTTGGCAGGCAAAACCAAACACTAAGCAAAGTCTAATAGCCCTCATTCCCAGTTCTGCCTATAAATGGAGCCTCTGAAACTGATCCATTGCCAGGGGAAGACACATGGCCTCAGTTTACCAGATTTCTCTTCCAGGTAGCATCACCTATGGCTGGTTGCAGTAGTCTCAGGTCATGAGTCCACCTCAACAATGGAGCATTGAATGGTGAAGGCAGTCCCTCAGCTGTCTTGGTGGACTGTGGACTACAAGTGTGACAAGCTTGATGGCATTGGCGGCAACAGGTGTGACAAAGGAACTAAGGTTGGTTCATCCACAGAGGCTCTCCCCAAAGCCAGGCAGAATTCTGCAGTTGTGACCAAATGGCAGTAACTGTGGGAAAGGTATCTGGGCCTACCCTGGCCCCAGGAAGAGATTGATAGGAGCAGACTACTCTTTCAAGGCACTCTCCTGTTTCTTTCTGAACAATACCTCAACAGTGTATCTGGAACAAACCTAGGCTTGCATTGCCCTACAATACTGAAATAGTGACAACACACCAATAGCAACTCCTGGCAAATTTGAGCCTGGGCACCATCCAATGCTGAAATAGTGAAAATGACTACAAGTTTAGAGAAAACAAGTAGCCTACTTAGAATTTCTGGAAAGATAGGAACAAACAAAGTCAGAGTAGGAAGACTGGAATAAATACCTGATTCTTCAATGTCTAGATGACATCACATGCCAAGAAACATCAAGAATTTTCAGGAAACCATGACCTCATCTAATATTCAAAATAAGACGTCAGAAACTAACCAGGTAGTATGAATATGAGAGAACTCCCAGAAAATTTAAAAGATCTATTTTAAAGAAACTCCATGAGCACAGAAATACTTCAATATTATACCCCTAACAGAGTAACTTAACAAAAAGATGAAACATTTTTAAAAATCAAATTTTTGAGCTGAAAAATATACTTAACAAAACTTAAAATATGTTAGAAGGCATCAATAGCATGATAGATTATATAGAAGAAAGAATTAGTGAGCTCAAAGACAGGCTTTTTGAAAATACATAGCAAAAATAAAAACATTTCATTAAAAAATGCACAACTGGAAGAGAAAAAAGAAAGAATAAAGAGGATTGAAAAAAAGAAGGTAGGAATTTGAAACTATCAAAAGAGCAAATATTCAGGTTCTTTTGGTTCAAGAAGAATTTAGAATATAAAAGAGGTAAAAGCTTATTTGAAAAAATAACAGAAAACTTCCCAAACCTACAGAAAGATACAAATATCCAGGTACAGAAAGGTCAAAGGTAATCAGTCAAATTGAATTCAACCACATCTACACCTAGGACATCTCATAATTAAGCTCTCAAAAGTAAGAGATAAAGAAAAGATTCTCAAGACTGCAAGAGAAAAGAAATAATATAAAGTATCACAGCTGACCTGACAACAGACTTCTCAGCAGAAACCTCCCTCACCAGGAGAGTAGCCTGAGATTTTCAGAACACTTATGGGGAAAAAATCTATTAATCAAGTATACTATGCCCAGCAATGCTATCTTAGAAAAGAAGGATGGATAAAGACATTCCTGGACAAACAAAAGCTGAGAGAATATATCTCCACCAGACTTATAAGAAATGCTAATAGAAGTTCTTCAAAATGAAAGAAAGAGATGGTAATAAATAAAAAGAAAACATAGGAAGGTATAAAACTTACCTAAGAGTAGTTAAACAAATTCAGAATGCTCTGAATTCTGAATTTTTTGTTTTTGTTTTTGTTTTTGTTTTTGTTTCAGGGGTTTGTTTTTGTTATTGCTTTTTCTTTTGTTTTTTCTGGGTTTTTGAATTTGTTTTTTGTTTGTTTTTCCATTATTGGGTATTGAATCCAGGGACACTTTACTACTGAACTACATCTCCAGTCCTGTTCACTTTGAGGGTCTCACTAAGTTGCTGAGCATGGCCTCAAATTTGTGATCCTCTTGCTTCAGTTTACCAGATCACTGTTATTGCAGGCAAAAATCTATAATAGAAACACCATAAATAATGAGCAGGGAATTAAAACATGAATTTGGGGACTTTGAATTAAGAACAAAATTCCTCCTGCTGAGAAAGGTGCCAAAGAACTGGAGAGGGAAAATGGATTCCCTAACACAGAATAACTAAATCTGTATGTGTATATTTCCTGCCTTTCTTTTCCATTTTGCCCTTCCTTGGACCAACTAAATCTACATATGTATATCACCTGGCTTTTGTGTCTATAAGTTGTAACTGATTCTGTACAGGGTAGGATGGGTAGAGAAAAGCAGCTAAATTGATTCTTCCCAACTTGAACAAACTACATAAAGTTCACTATTAATTTTTTCCATCTTTTGTCTATTTCTTATGTGAACAGATAGTCCAGTCCCAGCAGCTAAGATCCAGACAGTCCCTGAGCTAGGCTGCTAGAAACAGAATCAAAACACACTAGAGGCTAGGATTGTAGCTCAGTGGTAGAGCACTTGCCTAGCAAGTGTGAGGCACTGGGTTTAATTCTCAGCCCTGCATACACATAAATAAATAAAAGTCCATCAACAAATAAAATAATATTTATTTTAAAAAGAATATTTTTTAAATTTTAAAGAATAAAATTTTAAAGAATAAAATAAAGAATATATTTTAAATTTTTTTATAATTTTATTTATTTATTTATTTATTCTACTTAGGTATATATGATAGCAGCATGCATTTTGATTCATTGTACACAAATGGAGCACGACTTTTCATTTCTCTGGTTGTATGGGATTTAGAATCACAACATACATGCAGTCATACATAAAGCTAGGGCTATGATGTCCATCATAATCCACCATCTTTACTGTCCCCATGCCCCCTCCCCTCTCCTATCCTTGTGACCAAAGTTCCTCCATTCTTCCCGTGTCCTTCCCCACATTATAGATCAGCATCCACTTATCAGAGAGAACATTTGGCCTTTGGTTTTTTGAGATTGGCTTACTTCACTTAGCAAGATATTTTCCAACTCCATCCATTTACCTGCAAATGCCATAATTTTATTCTCTCTTATTGCTGAGTAATATTCCATTGTGTATGTATACCACAGTTTCTTTATCCAGTCATCTGTCGAAGGGCATCTAGGTTGGTTCCACAGTTTAGCTATTGTGAATTGAGCTGCTATAAACATTGAAGTGGCTGCATCACTGTAGTATGCTGTTTTTAAGTCTTCTGGGTATAGATCAAGGAGTGGGATAGCTGGGTCAGATGGTGGTTCCATTTCAAGTTTTCTAAGGAATCTCTAAATAATATTTTTTTTAAAAAAGAATATTCTTTTTAAAAAAAGAATCAAAACACACTACTAGAGCAATTCACTTAACACAAAGAATAGTAAGGTCTTACCTACCAGAAATAACCTTGAATGTAAATGAACTAAATTCTTCACTTAAAAGACACACAGTGAGTGAATGAATTTTTTTAAAAAGATACAACTCTATGTTGCTCACAAGAAACTCACTTAACCTCTAAGCACACACATAGACCAAAAGTGAAGGGGCATAATAACAGAAATAGCCATACTTAGATAAAATGGATTTTAAACCAAAAGCAATAAAAATAGACAAGAAATGTCATTATATAGTTGTCATGGGATCAATTCAACAAGAGGAAAATATAATTCTAAATATATATGCACCCAATATTGGAGCACCCAAATACACAGAGAAAATACTAATAGACTTAAAGGAGAGATAGACTCCAGTGCAATAATAGTTGGAGATTTTCACAGTCCACTTTCATCAATGGACAGATTACATAAAAAATTAACAGAGAAACAGTAGAATTTAACTGCACCCTACATCAAATATACCTAACAGTTATTTTCAGAACATTCCCTCCAATAACAGTTGAAGACATTTTTTCTCAATGGCACATGGAACATTCTCCAGGATAGATAATGTGGTAATCAACAAAATAAACCTCAATAAATTTTTAAAAATCAAAATCATATAAAGAACACCATGTAATAAAACTAGAGAGAAATAACGAGAAAAATTTGGGAAACTATATAAACATATGGAAATTAAAAACCTTGCTTTTGAATAACACATGGAAAAAAGAAGAAATCAAGAAGGAAATTTAAAATTTCTTGAACCAAATGAAAAGGAAGGAGAGTTTTCAAGAAGGCAGAGGAGGTGTTTCAAGATGGCAGAATGGAGGAGGTCACTTTCCTGGCTGCTCTGTGGCATGAAACCAAGAAAGAAGACCGGAAGCTTCTCCATAAGTGAGGTACTGGAAATCTTCAGGGACACTATAAGTGCACACAGTAGGAACTCTACTGTCTCAGATCCATATTGTTAGAGGGGATGGGTGGACACAAAAACAACATTAAAAAGCAAGGGAATAAATTGCCCCAAGTAAACCAAGATACTCCAAGAATAAAATCCATCAATACTACAGTGGAAGAAATGTCAGAGAAGGAGTTCGGAATGTACATAGTGAAACTGATCTGTGAAGTAAAGGATAACACAAAGAATGAAATCAGAGAGAAAATACAGGAAGTGAAAGATCGCTTCAATAAAGAGGCAGAAATTCTGGAAAAAAAAAAAAGCAGAAATCCTTGAAATGAAGAAAACAATAAATCAAATTAAAATTGCAATAGAAAGCATCACCAACAGACTAGATCACTTGGAAGACCAAACCTCAGTCAATGAACACAAAATATATAATGTTAAAAATAGAGTTGACCACAGAAAGAAGATGTTAAAAAAAAACATGAACAGAACTTCTAAGAACTGTGGGACAACATGGACAGAACAAAAAGAAATGTTAGAATAGATGAAGGCGCAGAGATACAAACCAAAGAAATGCACATTCTTTTAAATGAAATAATATCAGA
The DNA here is from genome assembly GCA_004024805.1 of Geosciurus inauris. Taxonomy (NCBI): domain Eukaryota; kingdom Metazoa; phylum Chordata; class Mammalia; order Rodentia; family Sciuridae; genus Geosciurus; species Geosciurus inauris. Next base: position 52,908 of record PVHX01010708.1, on the reverse strand, counting down.
ATATTTCCCAAACTTGAAGAATGTAATGTAAAATCAAATATAAGAGGCATACAGAATGCCAAATGTAAAAAATTACAACAGACCCACACCAACGCACATTGTAATGAAAATGCCTATTATACAGAATAAGAATAGAATATTAAAGCCACAAGAGAAAAGTATGAAATTACATATAGGTGTAAATCAATTTGGATTTCAGTTGACTTCTCAACCCAGACCCTCAGAACTGGGAGGTCCTGGAAGAACACATACCAAGATCTGAAAGAAAATGGACACCAACCAAGAGTCTTATATCCAGCAAAATTAAGATTCAGATTTGAAGATAAAATAAAAAACCTTCCATGATAAACAAAAGTTAAAAGAATTTGCAATTTGAAAGCCTGTACTACAGAACATTCTCAACAAAACATTCCATGAAGATGAAATGGGGGGAAAAAAGTAAAAACCAGCAAAGGGATGAACTACACTAAAGGAATAGTCAATCAAAGGAGAAACTATGTCACATTAAAAACCAGAAATAAACAAAAATGAATGAAAATATAAATCATATCTCAATCATAATCTTGAATGTTAATGGCCTAAACTCATTAATCAAAAGATATAGACTGGCAGATTGAATTAAAAAATAAGACTCAACAATACACTGTCTCCAAGAGACTCATCTCATAGGCAAAGACATCCATAGACTGAAGGTAAAAGGATGGGAAAAAACATATCACTCACATGGGTTGCATAAATAAGTAGGGGTTTCCATTCTCATATCAGATAACGTGGACTTAAAGCCAAAGTTAGTCAGAAGGGACAAAGAAGGACATTTCATACTGCTTGAAGGAATTATACATCAACAAGACATAATAAACATAAATATTTATGCCCCACAAAATGGAGCATCTACATACATCAAAAAAACCCTTCTCAACTTCAAGAATCAAATAGACCACAACACAATAATACTAAGTGATTTTAAAACACCTCTCTCACTACTGGACAGATCTTCCAAACATAAACTAAACAAAGAAACTATAGAACTAAATAATATAATCAATAATTTAGACCTAACAGACATATATAGAATATTTCATACATCAATAAACAAATACACTTTCTACTTAGCAGCACAGGGATCCTTCTGTAAAACAGACCACATCTTATGCCACAAAGCAACTCTTACCAATTACAAAACAATAAAGAAAACTACCCTGCATTCTATTAGATCATAAAGGAGTAAAATTAGAAATCAACAATAAAATAAAAAATAGAAGCTACTGGAGACTAAAAAATATGCTATTTAATGATGAATGGATAGCAGAAGAAATCAAGGATGAAACTAAAAAATACTTAGAAGTAAACAAGAACACTGATACAACATATCAAAATCTCTGGGATGATATGAAGGTAGTGCTAAGAGAAAAGTTCAATGCACTGAGCTGTTTCATTAAAAAAACAGAAAGTCAATGAATAAATGACCTAACATTACATCTCAAAGCCCTAGAAAAAGAAGAACAAATCAACACCAAAAGCAATAGAAGACAGGAAATCATTAAAATCAGATCTGAAATCAATGAATTAAAACAAAAAAAATACTTCAAACAATTGACAAAACAAAAGGTTGATTCTTTGAAAAAATAAATAAAATTGATAAATCTTTAGTCATATGAATGAAATTTGAGAAAACTCAAATTATTAAAATTCATGTTGACCAAGGACATGATAGACACTACTGAAATACAGAAGATTGTTAGAAACTATTTTGAAAATGTTTACTCCAATAAAATAGAAAATCTTGAAGACATCAACAAATTTCTAGATACATATGACCCACCCAAACTGAACCAGGAGGACATACACAATTTAAACAATTACAAACAGAAAATATCATCAAAAGCCTACCAATCATAAAAAAAGCCCAGGACCAGATGAATTTTCAGCCGAGTTCTACAAGACCTGCAAAGAAGAATTAACAAATTCCTCAAATTATTCCATGAAATAGAAAGGAGGGAACCCTTCCAAACTCATTCAATGAGACTAATATCACTCTGATACCAAAATCAGACAAAGACACATCAAGGAAAGAAAACTTCAGACCAATATCCTTGATGAGCATAGATGCAAAAATTCTCAATAGAATTCTGGCAAATCACATATTAAAAAGATAGTGCACCCACAATCAAGTGGTTCATCTCAGGATGCAAAGTTGGTTCAACATATGGAAATCAATAAACATAATCCATCACATCAATAGACTTAAAATAAAAATCATACAATTTTATCAATTGATGCAGAGAAAGCATCTGACAAAATACAGCACCTTTCATGTTCAAAACACTAAGAAACTAGGGATAGAAGGAATATACCTCAACATGCTAAAAGCTATCTATGCTAAGCCCAAGGCCAACATCATTCTAAACGAAGAAAAATTGAAAGCATTCCTTCTAAAAATTGCAACAAGACAAAGATGCCTCCCTTAACACTTCTATTCAGCATTGTCCTTGAAACTCTAGCCAGGGCAATTAGGCAGAAGAAAGAAATTAAAGGGATATGAATAGGAAAAAGAAAACTCAAACTATCACTATTTGCTGATGACATGATTCTATATTTACAGGATCCAAAAAATTCCACTAGAAAACTTCTAAAACTCATAAATGAATTCAGCAAAGTAGCAAGATATAAAATCAACACCCATAAATCAAATGTGTTCCTATACATCAGTCATGAAGCCACTGAAAGAGAAATTAGGAAAACTACCCCATTCACAATAGCTTCAAAAAATAAAATAAAATACTTGGGAATCAATCTAACAAAAGAAGTGAAAGACCTATACAACGAAAACTACAGAACACCAAAGAAAGAAATTGAAGAAGACCTTAGAAGATGGAAAGATCTCCCATGCTCTTAAATAGGCAGAATTAATATTGTCAAAATGGCCATAAAGTGTTGCACAGATTTAGTGCAATTCCTATTAAAATTCTAATAACATTCTTCATAGAATTAGCAAAAGCAATATGAAACTCACTTGGAAAAATAAGAGGCCCAGAATAGCCAAAGCAATCCTTAGCAAGAGAAATGAAGCAAGAGGCATCATATTACCAGACCTTAAAGTATATTACAAAGTCATAGAAACAAAAATGGCATGGTACTGGCACCAAAACAGACATGTAGACCAATGGTATGGAATAGACGATACAGAGACAAACCCACATAAATACAGTTATCTGATACTAGACAAAAGAGCCAAACACATACATGAGAAAAGATAGCCTCTTCAACAAATGGTGCTGGGAAAACTAGAAATCCATATGCAGCAAAATTAAACTAAACCCCTATCTCTCACCCTGCACAAAAATCAACTCAAAGTTGATTAAGGACTTAGGCACTATAACAGAGACCCTGCACCTACTGGAAGAAAATGTAGTCCCAACTCTCCATCATGTAAGCTGAGGAATTGATTTCCTCAATAAGACTCCTAAAGTGCAAGAAGTAAAAATCAAGAATCTATAAATGGGATGGTATCAAACTAAAAAGCTTCTTCACAGCAAAGGAAACAAACAAGAACATGAACAAAGAGCCTATAGAATGGGAGAAAATCTTTGCCAGCTGCACCTCAGATAGAGCATTAATCTCCAGAATATATAAAGAATTTTAAAAACTTAACACCAAAAAAAAAAAAAAACAATGAATAACCCAATCAATAAATAGGCAAAGGGACTGAACAGACACTTCACAGAAGACGAAATATGAATGGTCAAAAAATATATGAAAAAAAGTTCAACATCTCTAGCAATTAGAGAAATGCAAATCAAAACCCTGAGATTTCATCTCACTACAGTCAGAATGGCAATTATCAAGCATGCAAGCAACAGTAAATTTTGGTGAGGATGTGGGGAAAAAGGTACCCTCATACATTGCTGGTGGGACTGCAAATTTGTGCAACCACTCTAGAAAGCAGTATGGAGATTCCTCAGAAATCTTGGAATGGCACCACCATTTGACCCAGTTATCCCACTCCTCAGTCTATACCCAAAGGACTTAAAATCATCCTACTACAATGACACAGCCACATCAATGTTTATAGCAACTCAATTCACAATAGCTAACTATGGAACCAATTATGGAACTAACTATGGAACCAATATAGGTGCCCTTCAACAGACGAATGGAAAAAGAAATTGTGGTATATATGCACAATGGAATATTACTCAACTTTAAGAATAATGAAATTATGGAATTTTACTAGTAAATGTATGGAACTAAAGACTATCATGAGAAGTGAAACAAGCCAGTCTCAGCAAAGGCTGAATATTTTCTCTGATATGTGGATGCTAATTCACTAGGCCAGGGGCTAGGGAAGAATAGAGGTACTTTGTGTTAGAGGAGAATGAAAAGAGAGGAGGGGTATGGGGATAGGAGTGACAGTTGAACAAACTGGACATTATTATCCTATGTGCATAAATGATTACATGACCAATGTAACCCTACATCATGTACAATCATAAGAAAAGAAGTTATACTCCATCTATGTATGATGTGTTGAGATGCATTCTGCTATCATGTATAACTAGAATAAATTTTAAAAGGCTAAAGTAAAAAAAATAATAGGGAAGCACAACATACATATATGGGATACAACAAAAGCAGTACTGAAAGGACAGTACAGAGCAATCAAGGCCCACATAAAAAAAAGTAGAAATATCTCAAATTACTTGAGATACAACCTATTACTGTATCTCAAGGAGTTAGAAAAACAATAGCAAACCAAGTCCAAAATTAATAAAGGGAAAGAAACAATAAAGACCAGGAAAGAAATAAATTCAGTGGAGACTAAAAAGACAAAAGATCACTGAAACAAACAGCTGGTTCTTTGAAAAGATAAACAATTAGACAAACCCTTAGCTAGACTAATAAAGATCTTGATAAAAAAAATCAGGGGCTGGGTTTGTGACTCAGTGATAGAGCACTTGCCTGTCATGTGTGAGGCACTGGGTTTGATTCTCAGCAACACGTACAAATAAATAAAGTCCCTTGACAATTAAAAAAAAAGAAAAGAAAATCAGAATTGAAAAGGGAGAGATTACAACTGACTGACACCATAGAAATACAAAAGGTCTTTAGATATTATTATGAACAATTACATCTCAACAACTTGGATGATCTGGAAGAAATTCCCGTGATATATATACCTTAAAAAGACCAAATCATTAAGAAATAGTAAACCTAAACAGACCACTAACAAGTAATGAGATTAAATTAGTAATTAAAACCCTTTTACCAGGACAAAATGCTTTCACCACTGAATTCTACCAAATTTTTAAAGAAGAATTAACATCAATTCTCCTTAAATTACTCCAAAATATTGAAGAGGAAGGAATTCCAAAGACTCTGTGAGGCCAGCATTTCCCTGATACCAAAACCAGATAAGGACACACATATATGAAAAAAGAAAACTACAAGCCAATATCCTTGATGAACACATATACAAAAATCCTCATTGAAATACTAGCAAACCTAATCCAACAGCACATTAAAAAGCTTATTTGCCATGATCAAATGGGATTCATCCCAGGAAGGCAAGGATGAGTTGATATATACAAATCATTAAACATGAAGCAACACATCAATAAAATGATGGACAAAACCCACATAGTCATCTCAATACAAGCAGTAAAAGCATTTGATAAAATTCAACATTCTTCATTATAAAAATGCTGAACAAATTAGATATAGAAGGAGTATACCATAACACAGTAAAAGTCATTTGTAAGTCAATAGCTAATACTATACAAATGGGGAAATGCTGAACACTTTCTAAGATCTGAATCAAGACAAGGATGCCCACTTTTGCCACTGATTATTCAACATTGTACTAGAAGACCTAGCCAGAGCAATCAGGCAAAAGAAATAGAAGACACCCAAATTGGAAAAGAAGAAGCCAAGTTGCCACGGTTTACAGGTGACATGATCTTATATACAGAAAACCCCTAAAATCCCACCAAAAGTTTATTAGATCTAATAAATGAATTCAGCAAAGTTGCAGGATATTAAATCAACATACAAAAAGCAGTAGTACTGCTATATATCAATAGTGAATTATCTAAAATAGAAATCAAGAAAGCAATTTCATTTATAATAGCTACAAAAATAAAATATCTAAGAAAAACTAACCAAAAAGGTGAAAAATCTCTACAATAAAAACAATAAAATACCACTGAAAGAAATTGAAAAGACAACCAAAAGTGGAAACACATCCTGTGTTCATGGATTAAAAGAATTAATATTGTTAAAATCTACATAGTACCCAAAGCAATCTACAGATTCAATGCAATCCCTATCAAAAGGCAAAACGACATTCTTCACAGAACTTAAAAAATTGTTGATTTGGATTTATATGAAATCATACACACACCAAAAAAAACTAAATAGCCAAAGCCATCTGGAGCAAAAAGAACAAAGCAGAAGGCTTTACACACATGACTTCAAAACTTACCATGAAGCTGTAGTAATAAAAAGAGCATGACATCAGTATAAAAAACAGACATACAAAGCAATGGAACTGAATAGAGAGCCTAAAAATAAATGCATGTATCTACAGCTAAGTGATTTTTTGAAAAGGTACTAATAACACACATTGGAGAAAAGACAGTTTTTTCAATAAATGGTTCTGGGAAAACTGAATATCCACATGCACAAGAATTAAACTAGATCGCTGTCTATTACCAGTAACAGAAAACAATTTGAAATGGATTAAACACTTAAATGTAAGACATGAAAGTATAAAACTACTAGGAAAAAAACATAGGGACATTGAATTATGCAAGCATATTTTTTGAAACAAAACTCAAAAGAACAGAAAATAAAAGCAAATCCAGCAATCTCACTACACAGTATATATACCCAAATGAAATGAAATTAGTCTTTATTAGTCTAGCTAAGGGTCTGTCTATTTTGTTTATCTTTTCAAAGAATCAGCTCTTTGTTTCAGTGATATTTTGTATTTTTTTAAGTCTCTATTTCATTTATTTCTGTTCTGGTCTTTATTGTTTCTTTCCTTTTACTAATTTTGGACTTGAAGAGAGATATACACTTACATGTTTATTGTAGCATTATTTAAAATAGCTATAAAATGAAAACAACCTAACAGTCCATCAGCTTATGAATGGATAAAGAAAGTGTGATATATATATAATGGAATACTATTCAGCCATGAAAAAGAAAGAAGTCCTCTCATTTGCAACAACATTGTTACAACTGAAGGTCATTATGTGAAGTAAAATAAGCCAGACAGAAAAACAAGTGTCACAGAATGTTATTCATATGGGGAATCTAAAAAAGTTGATCTCACAGAAGCTGAGAATAGAATGGTAATTACCAGAGGCCAGAGAGAAAAGGGTTGAGGAAATGCTCAACGGATCCTAAATTACATGTAGGCAGGAATAATGTGTTCTGGTATGATGTTCACAATAGGATGTATAGATAACAATAAGGTGCTATACATTTCAAAAAGCTGGCTTTTGACAGTTTTACCATCAAGAAATTATGAACATTTGAGGAGATAAATACGCCTAAACTTATATAAAGAGTATATGGTGTATACATGTAATAAAACATAACTTGGGGGGCTGGGGTTATGGCTCAGTGGCTGAGCGCTTGCCTCGCATACATGAGGCACTGGTTTCGATCTTCAGCACCACATAAAATAAATAAAGATATAAAAAAAAAAATAGAAAAAAAAGTCAGCAAGCCTTTAAAAAAAAAAAACATAACATGGTACGCACTTAATTTGTACAATTTTTATGCTTTTATGTATGGTTGAACAGGGAACTCTCCATAATTTTAAAATAAGATATGTTAATAAAGAATGATGGCATGAACATATGCTAATACATTTGTATAGAACTTTCATTTTAAAAAATACTTTCATACTTTACCTACATATTTATAACAATTCTAAATTAGAGACAAATATTTTAACCCCCACTTTTTCAATAACTAAACATTTAGCCATTTCTCTGAAATAATAGTTTACAGACCTTACTTTCTAACACATCCCTATCCAGTACTTACTAATGTGAATATCAACCATACCATAACTGCACTGTATCTTCCTTTGCACTTAAATGTATTTGAGGGCTCTAATCCCATAATTAATGCTTTAAAGCTTTAGTCTTTCTCATTCTTTTATGTTAAACAATAGTTTGAAAACCTACTAAGAACCAGACACCTTTTTCTTTTTCCTCTTTATCTCTTTCCCGTCATAACTTTGAAGCTCTTTGTTTTTACTTCTGTCACATTTTTGTAGACATTTAGAGCAATTTCCAAAGATGTATTAACAACATTCCCATAATCACATACACAATATAATCTGCTAAGTGAAAGGACTTTCATTCATTCACATTTGTTTATTAAGTAACTACTCAGGGAAAATATTGTATTAATTCAAAACAAATAAATGTTTTCTAAATCAGCAAAGATTATTATGTCTCTCATCCATATGTGTGAAAAATCTGGCACATAAAACAAAATGTCCAAATATAAGAAAAAACAAATGATCAGATATGATCAAATCTCTTAAATAATTTAGGCTTCCCATGCCAGGTGTACAAATATACTAGCCTATGTTCATGCCACCAACCTTTATTAACATATCTTTTTGAAATCATTTGAAACAGGGTCTTGCTAAGTTGCAGAGACGGCCTCAAACTTGAGATCCTCCTGAATTGCTGAGGTTACTGGCATGGGCCACTGCATCAAGCTCTTTTTTTCTTTTTTTGATTATAAATAATTATCATTTAATGTCAGTTCCATTATGACCTTTAAGCCGCTCACTCATTCGCATGTCTGGTTAACAAAAGTCTGTGCTTGTCTAAAATTAGACAACTATTCAAATATGATAAATAAAAGAAAAAAGGCAAGATAACAAAGATCCTGCCATACAGCTCAAAAATCTCTAGCCAGATCTCCATAAGTTGAATAGAGAGTTGAAATAATTGGATAATTATCAGTAAGTCAGGATTAATATTTTAATTGATGTTCCAATAGCCAGGTATAAATGAAGAATTTTGTTTCCTGAATTGCTGCTAGAAGGACCTCAACTTTTCTATTTTCTTCATTAAAGATTTACCTTCATGACTGTTAAATCTACTGGAAGAACAAAACTAATATGGATTTCCTGAGGACATGCACAGGAGGATATGCAAAGGGGCTGCCATTTTTTTAAATGAGAAATTTCTGCATGAAATATGCAACCAATGGATATAGTGAATATAATATAATTGGCATTGTAGGTAATCATGTGTCTGTTAATTAAGGCTCAATTCTATTGTATTTGATTTAAAAATAGCATTGCCAGAAAGTTATAAATAATTTGGGTTGGATAATAAATTTGAAACAATGAATGACAATACTGCTAACAAATGAACTTTTAGAATAAAAGGATAGTACATAAAAGCATTTACCATGGCTAAAAAAAGGAAAAATTATAGACCATATGGTGGTATTACTAGGAAAGCTAAGATCAGGAATATGAGGAATGACAAGCCATGAAAGATTTTTAAATGAAGGGAAGCATGACCACTTTATAGTTTTATAAGTATTTTTAACTACAGTGTGCTATATACCCATTGAAACAAGCAATAATTAAATTTTCTTTCCTTATACATCATTGGGGGGGGGGGTAACCAGGGATTGAATTCAGAGGTACTCGACCACTGAGCCACATCCCCAGCCCTATTTTGTATTTTATTTAGAGACAGGGTCTCACTGAGTTGCTTAGCACCTCACTTTTTGCAAGCCACTGATTACAGGCATGTGCCACTGCACTCGGCTCCTTGTATATCATTTTTAATAAATATATGCAACACTGAATAGTCACCATTTTTATCATTAATTATTAGACGTGACTATAAAATTAAAAGCATATTTTTTTAGCTAATGAGAATTTAACCTAAGGGCACTGTACCACTGCGCTAAATCTCTACTCTTTATTTATTTTTTATTGTGAGATAGGGTTTCACTAAGTTGCCCAGGCTGGCCACAAATTAATGGTCCTCCTGCTTCAGCCTCCTTAGTAGCTGGGATTACAGAGGTGTGCCACTACACACAACAAGAGAACAAAATATTAAGAAATATTTATACGTGCTTAATTCTTATTGTTAGTCTATTTTCGTTATATTGAAAATTAAGGATACTCATTTGAAAATAAACAATAATAAATATGAATATAAAAATTACCCTTGCATCAGGCTTTAAAAAGAAGTTTTTAATATTAAAATTTACAGTTCATGATGACATAGCAAAGGTGTCATTTTATTATTAATAATATTAACTAGGATTTGTTAAACAATCCTAAGAATTCTGTATAGATTATCTTATTTAAATTTCACAAGAATCTTGAGAGATACTATTAGATAGATTTTGCAAATGAGGAAACTTTATGCTGAGAGAAAAGAAGTAATTTTCCTATGTTAGTCAGATTTTACATTGTTATAGCAAAATGCCTGAGAAAACCAATTTAAAGGAGGAAAGATTTATTTTGGTTCATTCTTTCAGAGTTTTCAGTCCATGGTCACCTGTTCCTTTTGCTTTAGGTCTGTGGCAAGAAATGTGTGGTGGAGGGACCTGGAACACACGTGCCCACATAGAGAGGAATACCATGCTGAGACTCCCTATCCACCAACGTGAGGCCTCACCCAAACCACCTCCATCTTGGGACACTGCAGTCACCAACATAGCCCTTTCCACATGGCAATCTACATCGTGAACAACAGACAGGGACAGCTGCCTGCTGCAGCACCATATGCCATCACCAAGCAGGCCACCCAATGCCAGCGCACAGCCCATCCTTCCAGCCCCACCTTTGAAAGTGGTTGCCTCCAGCTTGGGCAACCTCCACTTCCATTTGAGGTCACCTCCACTGTCACCTCCACTATCTTTAGTTGGGGCAGCTTCCATTTAAGGACTCCGACTGGGACCCATAAGCCCAATATCAACGTACCTTCCGGTTTGATGCTACTGCCAACACCAACTAGGGACATGGCAGCTTCAAGCAAGGGACAACAACCAAGACCTGGAAGACCATCACCAAGGTCTGTGTGGGACTAGTTGCACCAGAGGTATCCTACTAAGTGTGCTAATAGACACCATCCCATTGCTCCCATACAGGGAGCCTTGCATGTGGGCGCTTCTCTCTTTTTTTTTCCCCCTAACAGCCAACTTCTTTTGATTCCCCTTTCACTCATCCTGTAATCTAACACCTCTATAGCCTCACACTCTACATTAGAAACGTCACATCCTAACCACCTCCCCAGCATTCACTCTCTGTCCACTATTAGAAACTGTAAAATCTTATGCAAACCTACTGAATATATGGTATAAGATAACCAAACTCATCATTCCTGTTTGTAGTGATAAAACTGTAAATGTCTAAATAGCAGCTAATTTACTTATGGCTGCATATTGGTTGTATTGGGCACTGTAAACATTGATCTCTTCCTTAAAGGTGAGGTATTGATAACCTGCAGGAACACTTCAAGATTACAGGGTAAAAACTGCAATACCTCAGATCTGCACTGCAAGAGAGGAAGACACATAACAATGTGAAAAAACAAGGAAGGAAAGTGCCCCAAACAAACCAAGATACTACAATAATAGAATCCATTGACAGCACAGTAGATGAAATGTCAGAAAAGGAATTCAGAGTGTACATAATTAAAATGATCTGTGAATTAAAGAATGACCCAAGTGAACAAATACAGGTAAAAATTGATCACTCCAACAAAGAGATAAGAGAGCAAATACAGGTAGCAAAAGATTACTTCAAGAAAAAGATAGAAATTCTGGGGGAAAAAAAACAAATCCTTGAAATGAAGGAAACAATAAACCAAATAAAAAAAAACATAATAGAAAGCATCACCAAAGACTAGATCACTTGAAAGACAAAACCTCAGACAGTGAAGACAAAATATACAATCCCAAAAATAAAGTTGACCTCACAGTGAAGATGGTAAAAAACCATGAACAGAACATACAAGAATTATGGAATAACATCAAAAGACCAAATCTAAGATTTATCAGGATAGAGGAAGGCACAGAGTGTAAAACCAAAGAAATGTACAACCTCTTCAATGAAATAATATCAGAAAATTTCCTAAACATGAAGAACAAATTGGAAAACCAAATACAGGAGGCTTACAAGACACCAAATGTGCAAAATTACAACAGATCTACACCAAGGCACATTACAATGAAAATGCCTAGCATATAGAATAAGGATAGAATTTTAGGGGCCACAAGAGAGCAGAATCACATATAGGAGAAGATCCATTCGAATCTCAGCAGATTTTTCAATCCAGACCCTCAAAGCCAGGAGATTCTGGAAAAATATATACCAAGCTCTGAAGGAAAATGGATTTCAACCAAGAATCTTATACCCAGCAAAATTAAGCTTCAGATTTGATGATGAAATAAAAAACCTTCTGTGATAAACAGAAGTTAAAAGAATTTACAGCAAGAAAGCCTGCACTACAGAACATTCTTGGCAAAATATTCCATGAGGAGGAAATGAATAACAACAACGAAAATCTGCAAAGGGAGGAACTACACTAAAGGTAAAGCTAATCAAAGGAGAAACCAAGTCAAGTTAAAAACCAAAAATAAACCAAAATGACCAGGAATACAAATCATATTTCAATAATAACCCAGAATGTGAATGACCTAAACTCATCAATTGAAAGACATAGATTGACAGATCGGATTTTTTAAAAAGACCCAAAAATATACTGTCTTCAAGAGACTCATCTCACAGGGAAAGACATCCATGAACTGAAGATGAAATGATGGGAAAAAACGTATCACTCACTCGGACTGTGTAAATAAGCAGGGGTTTCCATCCTCATATCAGATAAAATGGACTTCAAACCAAAATAGTCAGAAGGGACAAAGAAGGACATTTCATACTGCGTAAGGGAATCATACATCAACAAGACATAACAAGTGTAAATATCTATGCATCAAACAATGGGGCATCTATGTATATCAAACAAACTCTCCTCAACTAAAACAATCAAATAGACCACAACACAGTAACACTGTGTTTAACACATCTTTCTCACCACTTGACAGATCATCCAAACACAAAACAAAGAAACTATACAACTCAATAAAACAATCAAATAATTTAGACTTAACAGACATATATAGAATATTCCATCAACAAGCAAATACACTTTTTTCTCTGCAGCACATTAATCCTTCTCCAAAATAGATCATGTTATGCCACAAAGCAAGTCTTAGCAAATACAAAAAAATAGAGATACTATCCTCCATTCTCTCTGACCACAATGGAATTAAGTTAGAAATCAATGATAAAATTAAAAATAGAAGCTACTCCAACATCTGGAGACTAAATAACATGCTATTGAATGATATATGGATAACAGAAGACATCAGGGAGGAGATTAAAAAAAATTCTTAGAGGTAAATGAGAGCTCCAATAAAACATACCAAAATCTCTGGGACACTACAAAGGAAGGGCTAAGAGGAAAGTTCATTGCATTAAGCTTATATGTTAAAAGAAGTAAAAGTCAACAAATAAACAACCTGACATTACATCTCAAAGCCACAGGAAAAAAAGAACAAACCAACTCTAAAAGTAGTAGAAGACAGGAAATAAATAAAAACAGGGCTGAAATCAATGAAACTGAAACAAAAGAAACAATTCAAAAAATTGACTAAACAAAAAGCTGGTTCTTTGAAAAAATTTAAAAAATTCATAAACCCTTAGCCACCCTAATGAAAAGAAGGAGAGAGAAAACTCAAGTTACTAAAATACAAAATGAAAAAGGAAATATCAAGACAGACACTACTAAAATTCAGAAGACAATAAGTAACTATTTTGAAAATTTATACTCCAGTAAAATAGAAAAACCTCAAAGACACTGACAAATTTCTAGAGGCATATGATCTACCCAAGCTGAACAAAGAAGATATACACAGTTTAAACAGATCAATTTCAAGCAAGGAAATAGAAAATGTCGTCAAAAGCCTGCCAACCAAGAAAAGCCCAGGACCAGATGGATTCACAGCTGAGTTCTACAAGACCTACAAAGAATTAAACCAATACTCCTCATGTTATTCCATGAAATAGAAAAGGAGAGAACCCTTCCAAACTCTTTCTATGAGGTGAGTATCATCCTGATACCAAAACCAGGCAGAGACCTTCAAGGAAAGAAAATTTCAGACCAATATCCCTGATGAACATTGATGCAAAAATTCTCAATAAAACCTTAGCAAATCACATACAAAAACATATTAAAAAATAGTGCACCATGATCAAGTGGGGTTCATTCCAGGGATGCAAGATTGGTTCAACATATGGAAATCAATAAGCATAATTCATCACATCAATAAACTTAAAGACAAGAATCACATGATTATATCAATTGATTCAGAGAAAGAATTTGACAAAATATAGCATCCTTTCATGTTCCAAACACTAGAAAAACCAGGGATAGTGAGAACATACCTCAACATTGTAAAAGTTATCTATGCTAAACCCAAGGCCAACATCATTCTAAATGAAGAAAGATTGGAAGCATTCACTCTAAGAATGGGAACAAGACAGAGATGCCCTCTTTTACTACTCCTATTCAACATAGTTCTTGAAACTCTAGCCAAAGCAATTAGACAGATGAAAGAAATTAAAGGGATACAAATAGGAAAAGAAGAATTCAAACTATCACTATTTGCCCATAATTCTATACTTAGAGAACCCAAAAAATTCCCCCCAGAAATCTTCTAGAAATAATAAATGAATTCAGCAAAGTAGTAAGATATAAAGTCAATACCCATAAATCAAATGAATTTCTATACATCAGTGATGAAACATCTGAAAGTGAAATTAGGAAAAGTACCCCATTCACAATAGGCTCAGAAAAATAAAATACTTGGGAATGAATTTAACAAAAGAGGTGAAAGACCTCTATAATGAAAACTACAGAACACTAAAGAAAGAAATTGAACAAGACCTTAGACAATGGAAAAATCTCCCATGTTCCTGGATAGGCAGACTATTGTCAAAATGGCCATATTAACAAAAGTGCTATACAGATTCAATAAGAGACTCATAATAGCCAAAGCAATCCTTAGCAAGAAGAGTGAAGCAGGAGGCATCAGAATATCAGATCTTAAACCATACTACAAAGCTACAGTAACAAAACAGCATGGTATTGGCACCAAAATAGACATGTATACCAATTGTATAGAATTGAAACAGAGACAAACCCACATAAATACAGTTATCTCACACTAGACAAAGGCACCAAAACCATACATTTGGGAAATGATAGCCTTTTAAACAAGTTGTGCTGGGAAAACTGGAAATCCATATGCAGCAAATTGGAACTAAACCCCTATCTCTCACCATGCACAAAATTCAATTCAAAGTGGATCAAGGACCTGGGAATCAGACCAGAGACCCAATGCCTAATAGAAGAAAAAATAGGCCTAAATCTTCATGTTGGATTAGGACCATACTTCCTTAACAAGACTCCTATACCACAAGAAGTAAAATCAAGAATCAACAAATGGGATGGATTCAAACTAAAAAGCTTCTTCTCAGCAAAAAAAAAAAAACAATGAAGTGAAGAGAGAGCCTACATCTGGGGAACAAATTTTTGCCACAGCATGGCAGATACAACACTAATCACCAGGATATATAAAGAACTCAAAAAACTACACCAAAAAATAAACAACTCTATCAATAAATGGGCTAAGGAGCTGGACAGACATTTCTCAGAAGAAAAACAATTGATCAACTAATATATATTAAAATGTCCAACATCTCTAGTAAGTAGAAAAATGTAAATCAAAACTACTCTTAGATTCCATCTCACACCAGTCAGAAAGGCAGTTATCAAGAATATAAGCAACAATAAGTGTTGGTGAAGATGTGGTGTAAAAGGCACACTCGTACATTGCTGGTGGGATTATAAACTGGTGCAGTATGGAGATTCCTTAAAAAACGTGGAATGGAACAATCATTTGACCTAGCTATCCCACTCCTTGGTCTACACCCAAAGGATTTAAAAACAGCATACTACAGTGACACAGCCACATTAATGTTTATTGCAGCACAATTCACAATAGGCAAATTATTGAACCAAATCAGATGCCCTTCAATAGATGAATGGAGAAAGAAACTATGGTATATATACACGATGGAATATTACTCAGCAATAAAAGAGAATAAAATTACGGCATTTGGAGGTAAATGGATGGAGTTGAAGGATATCGTGCTAAGCAAAGTAAGCCAATCCCAAATCATCAAAGGCCGAATGTTTTCTCTGATAAGTGGATGCTAATCCATAAAGGAGGTGTGGGACATGGGATGAGTAGAGGAATTTTGGATTAGCCAAAGGGGAAGGAGGGGAGAGGAGCAGGCATAGGGAGAGGAAAGATGGTGAAATGAAATGGTCATCATTACCCTAGGTATATATGATGGCACAAATGTTGTGACCCTACTTTGTGTACAGAGATGTGAAAAATTATGCTCCATTTGTGTACAATGAATCAAAGAGCATTCTGCTGTCATATAAAACTCATTAGAACAAATAAAAGAAATCTGTGGTAGAGGAAATCTGTTTATTTTATGGCCACTTGGAAGTACAAGGGACTGGGATTCCAATATTCATTCCATTGGTCATGCCCCCAAGTACCTACTTTCCTCCCACTAGACCTCACTTCCTAAAGGTTCCAGGATTGGCAACCAAGCCTTTAGCATATAGGCCATTAGGAGACATTTGAAGTCCAAACTATAACACTTCCCATGGCTACACAACCAGGATTCAAACTCTGGTTCATCTGGTACCAGATCCTGTATTTTTAAATATTATGCTATATTGAAACTTGGCTTACTAAGAAAGGATCACAGTGTTTCTCTTTTCCATCACTGTCCTTAGAAATTAGAGTTTACCCTCTCTCAAAAAAATTTTTAATACCCTTTAACAAACACTTATTTATCAGAATATTTCTCCAGTTGAAGCAAAAAGATATTAGTATCAATTGGTGGGTTTGCATTATTCCTTTCAGAGAAGCCATATTTTTTAATTAGAAGTCATGCTTTCCATAGAATATAAAGAAAGAATTATATAGAATATTCTATAGAATCTTGTTGAAGAAAAGGATGGGAAAATTTAAGGCTATGTCATAATAAATAGGAAGAAGCGAATTGCTAAATACAATTGTTAGTCAGCTGTATATTGAAATATGCAACATTGCAGTTATAACAAACTAGAAAAAGAAAAGAAAAATAAGTAAATAAAACTTAGAATTTAAATAGTAGAGAAAATTTCTGGCCAGACTTAAAGCAGAACCTAGAGACTACAACCATCTGCAGATATTAGATGGTTTACTAATTATTTTCATATCTGTGGAAGAGAAATAATACTCATAACAAATGTTACCATTATTTGTAAAAAGCAAGGGAAAAGCACAGTATGACATTTTGTATTTGTGATCAGATGTGTCACTGCCATTTTGGAGTAAGATTGCTCCAGAAGCTAACCAAGAAACTAACTCTATACCACTGGTGAAAGGAGATCCACACTCTGAACACACTTTTCTCCTCAGACATCCTGCCCCCCAAAAATGTTTAGTTTGTTCATTTGTTTTGTTGTTGTTGTTGTTGTTGTTTTAATTTTGGTCCTGGGGATTGAAACCAGAGGAGCTTTACCACTGAGCTACACCCTCAGTCCTTCTTATTTTTTATTTTGAGACAGAGTCTAAGTTGTTGAGACTGGCTTTGTACTTGTGATCCTCTTCCCTTGGCTTCCCAAGTGGCTAGGATTAGAGGTGTGTGCCACCATGCCTGGTCAAAAAAAGTATTCTGATAATAAGTATTTGTGTAGCACTTTCCTACTTACAAACATATTTTACATGGATTGGGTATCTTAATTTGATCCTTACAACAATCCTAAGAGGTATTATTAGTATAGTTACATTTAAAATGAGAAATTTAAAATTCAATCTTTTTATTTTATTTAGATAACTTAGCCAGTTAATGGTAAAGATTGAATTCCAACCCTGGACTTCCCTCTGTTGCACCAGGATACCATTCACTTATTCAAAGAACACCACACTTCACAGTGAAAAGAGCACTGGACAAACTTCTGATCTAATTCTATCACTGACTGGCTTTGTAAAAGTGAAGTTCGTGTGTATTATTGAATGAAGAAAAGGAACAACATATAGTAAGGGGGGAAAGTTATCAAACCTCTTTTTTAAAGAGGAAAGTGGAGTTCAGAGGATTACATGATTTCCACAGGTCCCCTATTAGCATTCCATATGAAAGCATATAAACTCTATGTTTATGTGGGAGAAAAAGCAGGTTTTTTTCTTCTCCCTATATTTTCCCATTCCCTTTCTTCTCATGTAAGCAGATAATTGATTCAGTACTTATTGCCTCAGGGAGGTATGTGCCAGGACAAAAAACAAAAGAGATTTTTAAGTTGTTTCAATTTTGCTTTCCAATAGTATAAATCCTCACAATAAGAGTTTGTCACAGAGATAAAAGAAAGATTCTCACAAATTGGCAGAGAGAGGAACTTCCCCCAGACTCTTGCCAGTTTAGAAAAAGATTTCCACAGGTGAAAAACAAAAACAGACAGACATAAAGCATAAGAAAGTCTTAGTATCCCAAGGCAACAAGAATCTAGGCTAACTTACCTACTATCAGCGTTGCCTGGAAGGTAGTTAGACCCCAGAGAGAAATGGCATCATGACATGTCTTGGCAAACAGAAACCCAGAAATTCTTGAAAAAACAGAGGCACAGGACTTGGAAGTAGTAGATCTCTGCCACACCAGAAAGAACTATCTAGACAAAACAACTCATATCTCAGAGGTAAGCTATTATATATAGATGATTGAGGACTAGAGTTCACCTCCCCCATTCCAGTGAAGTGGGGATAATCTCAAGAAGGATTAGATTATTTTAGCCACTAATCAATGCCTACAAGTAAAAAAATAAATTTGAATTATAGAAAAAAAATGGGTTTTTTTCCATAGTACTATGGAACAAACCCAGGGTCTTGTACATGCTAGCAAAGTTCTCTGCCACTAAGCTACATCCCAAACTAGATATTTCTTATATACCTAATATCAACCAAAAGTCCAAATCGATCATCTCTGATCCTGTCTCTTCTTCTAGTAGCAAGGTCTTCTCACTACTGGTCTAGGTTTTTTCTACATTATTACTGTTATTGATGATGATAATAATCATGATCATGAGCATGATGATGATACAGGATGTCATGGTGTATTCAAGGCAAAGAAAACAATAATCTGAAACATTCTTACCATTTCCTACACTGACTGGCAAACTTCTACTCATCTTTCTTATCTCATCTTAAATATGACATCTTCCCTAGATGGACTTATGTCCTCATCTGTTTCCATGACACAGTATGTTAACATCACAGCATTCAAATTGCCTACTTCCACATCTGTCTCCCTACTTTAGAAATCATAACGGCAGAGGTCGAATACAACCTGCCACCACAAAACACACATCTGAGAGTGGCACATGACAGGCACTCAATAAATCCTTGTTGGATAGAAAAATGATTGAATATATAAACAGAAGTAAAGCAATTACTAAGTACATACATAAGCTTACCTTTTAAAATAATTGATAGCTTGCTTATTACCTATAAGGGGTTTTAAATAGAATAGAATCTAATAGGTTTATTCCAAATCATACCATACTTTCAAAAATAAACATGTCACAACTCTCAAAAATGACAGTTCCTCCCCCCAATATAGTCTTAAAATCTCACTATAACAGTTATAGTGGCTAGCAAGATAGTGTCTTCAGAAGAAATGGAATACAAAATATTATAATTCTTGAAACTTCAAATTTAATAATTCATTTCCATAGAATTTTCTACCTTATATTCCTCTTGTTCTTAAATCTGAAAATAAAAGGGGTCAGGAGAACTATTTCATAATGGAGGTGATTTGCCATAATTCTTGAAATAGCTTTGAGTAACTTACTAAAAATTGAACTATGCAGAAAGCTTACTAGTTAGAATTCAGAAAGACTGACTGGACAGAAGAGACTGAGTAAAACTCATGATCCTCTGCTGACAAAGCAACCTACATTGAGGATACAGAGTCCTCATGTCTTGACAGCTACAAATCTCTGAGCAGAAATCATAGCTGGGGAACAGATCCCCTTCCCCCAATCAAAAAAGATATTGTGCATCTCAGCCTATTCTAAAAAAAAAAAGAAAAGAAAAGAAACAAAAAACTTATAATCACTGAAATAACAGTAAATGTTAAAAAGTAAGAGCATAAAAGAATATTATATAATTAAGAAAGAATAGTATTCTTACAGTTTAGGGAATATAATATTGCATAATAATGAGGAATTTATTTATTTACAGAAGCATGAATGAACTGAATGCCTTAATTCAGTATTTTAAAAATTCAATGTTTTGTGTATATCTTCTGACTATACTCTTCTACCCAAAAATAAGCAATAACAGGCCTAAAGGAGAGATAAAATATTCTAATATGAATGGAGCACTTGAGCAGTTTTCCCAAAACCTACCAGTTCACACATCTTATGTTATCAATTCCTTAATGTATCATTTGTACATTATCCCAATAAATAATATGTGTAAAATAAAATCTATTAAAAGATCATTTTACTTCTATGTCTATTGATTTGCTACACAGCATATTCCTAATTAGTACCTGAACACAAAAATATTCTTATTTCTCTATCCAGAATACTATCTTTTTATGCCTTCTAGATTAATGAATATTTCCCAACATCAAGAATTTATGGTCCGGTAAGGTGGTGCATGCCTGTAATCCCTGTGGCTCAGGAGGCTAAGGTAGGAGGATCCCAAGTTCCAAACCAGCTTCATCAATTTAGCAAAGCCGTAAGCGGCTTAGTGAAACCCTGTCTCGCAATTTTAAAAAAGCCTGTAGATGTCTCAGTGGTAAAGCATCCCTGGGTTGAATCTCCAGTAGAAGAAGAAGAAAGAAGAAAGAGGAGGAGGAGAAGGAAGAGGGGGAGGAGGAGGGAGAGGGGGAGGAAGAGGAGGAGGAAATATGTCTTCATGATTTCCAATAACCTCTCAACCATCAAGATAAGAGAAAAGAGAACTAAGAATTGGGGAAGGAATTATAAAGGAGCATACAGAATTGAGGGAGAGGTATCAGACATGTTCTATATTCTGATTGTGGTGCTGATTTCACAGGTACATAAAAAACTTGTCCAAATTCATCAAACTGTACATTTTAAATGATGCAGTTTATTATGAATAAGTTACTCCTTAATATAGTTGAAAAACTTTAGAAAAAAGATGAGCCTTTTGGGGAATTTTAAACCTAAAAAATATCCTCAGTAAATTATTTATTTTATTGTGAATTGCAGAAATTGCCAACCCTTGAAAACTATTTTTTCAGCCGGGTATGGTGGTGCACACCTGTAATCCCAGCAGCATGGTTTGCTGAAGCAGGAGGTTCACAAGCTCAAAGCCGGCTTCAGCAACTTAATGAGGCTCTGTGTCAAAATAAAATATAAAAAGGGCTGGGGATGTGGTTCAGTGGTTCCATCCCTGGTACCAAAGGTTGGGAGGCAGCTATTTTTTTTCAATCCTTTCTGGGAACTCTTGCTTTTGTTAGCTGTGAGGGGGAAAAAAATGAAACAAAAACTGAAGTTTTATAAAATGGAAAAAGTATCTGGATATAGTACTAGTGGCAAACATGAAAGTTCAAACATGAATTTGGTAAAATGTATACAAAATAAATAAAATAGTGACTCAGGAATAATCAATAAATTCAGGTACATATTTTCCCTCTTATTGATTCTGAGCAACAATTTTTTTAAGTTAAGAAAATCTAGAGATGGAAGGCAAATACATAAATTAGTTAACCCACAAAGTGCTGGAAACAAATAACAAAAGAAGAAAACTTTAAATAAGGAAGAAATAAGCAAAATAGTTCTAAGTTCCCTTCTTGGGAGAGAAAACAGAAAGACAAAAATAAGACTTTTATGAAGAATACAGTCAACCAAAACAAAGACATAAAAAGCTATAAGTCTAAGAAACAACAATTTCAATTTCAAGAGTGCACATAAGATATATGAGAGTATTGTGCTTTAGAATTCTAAATATACAATATTCTTCAGCTTCCTTTAAAAAGGTACAACATCCAAACAAATGAATATGAAAAATGACAATATTTAACTTGAAATTCATGGTAAAAATCTATTTATACATGCTCAATTATATCAATGAAAATGGTTGCAAAAAGAAGAATTAGAAGGAAATAAAGTGTTATATAAATTAATAACATCAGGCAGACTTCTATACCAGTTAAAAAAAAAACACTCAAAAGATAATAGAACAGGGCTGGGGTTATGGCTCAGTGGTAGAGTGCTCGCCTAGCACATGTGAGGCACTGGGTTCAATCCTCAGCACCACATAAAAATAAAATAAAGATATTCTGTCCACCTACAACTAAAAAGTAAATATTAAAAAACCAAAAGATAATAGAACAATTTTTTTAAACACAGAAATGAGATGAGCATCTATCTCGAAGTATTAAAAAAAATGATTTCTTTTATATATTTAATAACAATAAGAACAGAAAACTTCAAAAAATAAACTGCATTGTACTAAAAAAACTCTTGAAACACAAATTGTGTTGTGCAAAAATCTCAGTGTTGAAAGATAATATTTTATCTTCAAAACAGCAGCCTTCTGCATGAAAACTCCAGGAAGAACATGATTTTTTCCTTACATTAATTCAACATAAAATTGCATTAATGCAATTTAAGAAGTCTTATTGAAATAGCCTCATACAAATCACTATGATCTTGTATCACATCAGAAAATGCTAGTGCAACTTATCTTGGATAAGCTCTAAATTTTCACAAACTATGTCAAAGATTGTCCTAAGGGCTCAGTTGCTAGCAAATCAAGTGATTACTGTAGATAACTGAATAAATCCTGAATAAAAATCAACTGTTGAGGAAAATAAAGTCTGTAACAGGGAAAAGGAAGAGTTCTATTGCCAAAACTGAGATCTATAAAAAAAAATGTGAGGAGGCTAAAGTAGGAGAGATAAAAAGTAATATCAATAAAGCAAAACAGCAGGTTTTGAGGTATAGCAGTTGCAACTTATCCAAGAGCAGTCAAGAATAGCACCCAGAAATGGACTTATTGAGATTTCATATGCATTCCACTTCCCATTATGGTTGCAGGTTATCAGTGAGAATATCTCCTCTCAATTTTGAAAACAATATACAAAATAAACACCAAATGAAATATGTCTTGTGAAAACTTCACATTTAATAAGAATATATTCAACAATGAATAAACACTTGGCGCAATGGAGATAATTAAAATCACATTAAGTCTAGCTTTTCCATTATATCTACTACATGTAACGATGAAGAGAGAAAAATGTTCAAAATGAATGACAGTGCTTCATGCAGAATAAATTTAGGTTAAACTCTAAAATATTTGTTTTTCTTGTAGTATAGAAACAGAAGAGATAGAAAGCTTAGCCAATTAAAAGGTAATGCACATGTAATAATTTGGCTATTTGCTGTAGTCTTCAAAAATATATATCTGAATACAAACAATTTTAAGAAATTAAAAATAGGATAAATTGTTTCTTATTTTTATTTTTCTCTAGATCACTTCATAAGGTGAATTGCATAATACATATGCTTTAGTATAACACAAATATGTACTTGCTTTGCTACATAGAACATGTTGATTCCTTTAAAATTTTGATATGTTATGTCAATCCACTATTAAGAAAGGAAGGAGGAAAGATGACATCTTTATAACATTTTCTCATAAAGTATTATAATTTTCAATAATGTGTCAATAATTTCTGTAGCAGTTCCTTTAAATGAAGGAACTTATAAGAAACTATTGGTTTTAGAAACCTAAGTTCACCCTTAGCTTAATTTATACTTAAAATATTCACTGAGCTTCCTCCTGTTCCTTCCCACATACCTTTTTATCTCTTTTTCTTGCTCTCTTGCCTCTCTTCCTTCTCTTTTACCCTTCTCACTTTCTCCTTTCTCTTTCTCTCCCCAATACACACACACACACACACACACACACACAATGTATTTAACTTAGTCCAAAATATCGAAGTTGTCTAAAAAGATTATCTCGAGAAATGGTACAAAGAGTAACACTCATCGAGTTAAAAAAATCAAAGAGCCATATTGCTATTGCCTACATTCCTAAAACCATTCTTATTCCAGATAAACCAACTGGGTCAGATCTAAACAGGTATGGCTCCAAAATCCAAAAGAGATTTTACTTCTCTTAGTGGTACTACAGGGAAGAAGTGGGGTAAGAAAACAACCCTAGTCTTACATCCCAATGTGCAAAAAAGCACAGCTATAAGTGTTTCAAAGGTTTTATATATCACTGTCCCTCTCTCACGTACCAGCTTGAATAAAAGCATCCCAGAGATTACAATTTTTCTCAATGAATCTTCCACATGCAAAGGTAGAAGCATTAAACACCATGCAGAGCCAGGCTGCACTTTACAGTTTAGGCTTTAGTTTCATATTGTAGCAATTCATATATTTATACATTTGGATCCATGTTAGCCCAAGAGAGTAAAGTTCAATGGTGTTGATATAAATTTTTATTCAAAACTCTCTATAAACTTTTTAGTTAATGCCATCTTCTGCTTCAGGTTAAAAAAAGAAAATGAAAAAACAGCTTCATAGGCTGCTTTGGAATAAAGATAAACTGGGGTAGATCTAGGCTAAACTGAATCCCTAAAGTCTGACATATAATAAACTATGCTTCAGGAACCAACTAGATCTTAATCAACTCAGAGCAACAAAAACTATTAAAGGGGAGAAAAAACAGGTGTGTGCCTCATTGAGGAACTTGTCAACCATGCTATTAAATAATGCATGGGTCTGGAAAAGTGCAAGTTACCAAAGTTGTGCTTTATCACAAAAGTGATAGAATGAACAAATATGAAACTTATTTTAATCAAAAAATAAATGATAAAGCTATAAGTTTTCCAGTGCAAACAAAATTACTATCTCTTACAACTATGTAATTAGCTCAATAAATATTAAATCCATGGGGAAGAGCTCCACTGTACAAGTTCCTTTTTTTAAAGAATGTTTAAAAGTAAGTTTTAATGATCTAAGAAAACAAGCTAAAGAAGATCCCATATCACTATATTCTTATTACAAATAGTAATATAGACAGCCTGATTTATGAAATCATGCCTATAACTAAATATTATAGTCTTACTTCCTTTTACTATAGCAAAATATTACTAAATGTGCTACTGAAAAGATAATATTAAAATAATTTCTCAAATCCAGGCAAAATTTTACTCTCCAATGGAATACAACTTTAATTACAAATACCAGAACCAAGAAAAGGGAAAATGACATATTCTATAGGAACCTCATAGCCCACCTTTCTTCTTCACTGGCATTCTTAGGTCTTTCCACTGCCACCGGATTCAAGATCTCTTCTCAAGTCTCTGCTTGATCCAGCTGGATTGTGGCCAACAGCCAAGTAACTGTTGCAAACCACTTCAACCTTCAATTTTGAAATTCAAGCTGAGTCTTCTATTTCAGATAAAGAAAATAATGATGTATTTTTTCCACAAATAAACTTTTTACACTGCCCACAGTTTACAGAAAAATAACTTTTGAGTTTTTCAATTTTCATAAAATACGTATTTCTTTTTTTAAAGCTGAGAAAAGCATAGGAAATGTTATTAAAATGTCTCTTCAGGCAGCAACATATTTGAAAGTTCAATGACCAACTCAGTTAAGGCACAAACCAAATTTAGACAGCTGTCTCATTACTTTATAAATGACCAAATTAAATGATGATTGGTTGATGATAAAGATCCTCAATTCTTAGCGAAAATATTAAATTCCCTCTTTTAAAAACCTCTTTGACTCTGATCTCTAAAAGAAGTGCAGAGTTTTAACAGTTTTCTCTGCCAGAACACAGACTTAAAGGCCCCTTTTGACTTAATGGACCAGAAGTTCCAGATCTCACCCCCTCAGGTAAAACAGGTCCAGCTTGCTGTCACTTTCATTTTTTTCTTCTGCACTCTCCAGGCCCCCAAGGCTTGATCTTTAATGCCCCTCTGATTCTGATCCTCCCATGTATTAACTGAGAGGATTGAAATGAAGAAAAGCAATCCCTTGGCATGGAGACATTAAAGTGACAGTGCTACTCAATGGGCAGGATGAGTTGGCGAAGCAGATTTCTTTACACTGGAGTCATTCACATCATGCCGTCTCTTCGCATCCAAGCAGCTCCCTATCCGGCGAGGCAAAACACTGAGGCTGTTCGAGAGGAGAAATCAAACATTCCCCCAAAAGGTGTTTTCGGAGACGCTGTAGTAGGATTAGGCATGCAATCATAAACTGTGCAAACGGTCCTCGATTTACTAAATGAGAGTGCAGCTGCTTGGCTTCCACATTCACCCTCTCAATCTCTCTTCAAACTACCCACCTTCCTTTTGCAGAAAAGACAAGATATCCCTCTGCCACCGCTGGCCACCCCTGCCCACACCCAGATCTTATATATAGGAGAGCACTAAAATGTCCTGCACCCTCCACGCGATGAAGTGTTTCCTCAGTCAGGAGAAACAGCAGCACTAGAAATTATATAACTCTCGAATTTGGCTTCTCTAAGACATGGAGACTGGAGGGTCGGGGGTTGTGGGTCTGGGAGATACTGCTGGGCATTTAACCACCACAAAAGCGCGCCAGGCCTCCTCACAATACCCTCCGCTCGCGAAACACTGACAGACAAGGGGTCTCTTCGGGAGACAAGAGGGGTAAATTTTTCTCCGGTCCCTTTCCAAGCGGAGCGAAAGGATGGAATGAGAGGGGACTAAAGCCTGGGGAGAGGAAGCTAGACGGGCTGCTCTGACAGCGCTTGGGTGGAGGGTTGGAGGCTCTGAGGAGGAGGTGCCTGAGACGCCAGAGCAGTCACATAGGGCCAGGTCAGAGGCGAGCTTTCTCAAGCAGTGAAAGGAGCGGGCTGCTAGTGCTCAGCTAACCCGACTGCACGGAGAAGAGGAAGGCGTGCAGCAACGTTCCTACGCCCAGCCGCCCAGTGTTCCCCTCAGGTTGGGATTAGAGGGAGCTAGACTGACGAATAGCCGGGGTTGGGGGCGGGGATGGATCCTGGGTCGGCAAGGGGGCGGGCCCACGGGTGGCTGGACTTCCTCGAAGCCAATGAGCGCCCATAATTTCTGGACGCTGCTCCCCATCCCAGGCAGGACTGGGGGCGCGGCTTTTGAGTGGGTGGGGGCAGGCCCGGGCTGCGGGCTGGAGGTGCGCGCGGTAATCTACCCCACTTCCCGCCCGGGGCGTTCTGGGGTCCCGCCCACTCGTGAGTCACGTGGGCTCTCAAGATGGCGGCTCACAGGCGACAGGCTGGGGCTGATCTGAAGGATTCAGGTGCTACGCCCGTGGGAGATGGAGAAGCGCCCGAGGTAGGCAGAAATTCTAGTGGTAAGGGCAGTGCTTTCCGCATCTTTTAAGTGTTAACCGACTCTTCTGAGATGATGCACCTAAAGGATTTGAACATTTTAAAAGAACAGCTCCCAATGAGGCAGGACATAATCAAGCCGCCAGTTGCTTTGGGAATAGGCAGAAAATAGAAGACCTAAAGTTTAGTCCTGATTATCTGTAGCTTGTTTTCTCTTGCTTCCATACTTTGTGCAGGCCCTTATTTCAGTTAGGAATATTTCCTTGACTTCTGTCCCTCCACCCGCGCTAAATTCTCTTTTCAGATTTTCGCTTAAATGTCCCTTCCTCCAGGAGGACTTCCCATATTTTCCCTACCTCCGTTGTTTGCTTTTTCTTATTTTAAATGGTATCCTCGTTTTGCCTCTAAAGTCCCTGTATTTTTTATTCTGACTTTCTGTTAGGTTGTGAGTTCCTGAGGACATTGACTATATCATGGACTACGCGAGGGCCTGTGCTCTATAAATGATGAGTGAATGTTTAATAAAATTCTGAAGGTCAAGTGAAATAATACACACGAAAATACATCAAACTAAAGCGCATTGCAAACTATAAACCTACCTATAAGCCTTTTTTTTTTTTTTTTGTACTGAATTGAACTTGGGCACTCAACCACGGAGGCACATCCCCAGGCCTTTTTTATATTTTATTTAGAGACAGGATGTCGCTGAGGTTTTTAGGGCCTCGCTAAGTTGCTGAGGCTGGCTTTGAACTTGCAGTCCTCCTGTCTCCACCTCCCGAGTTGCTGGGATTACAGGCGTGCATATATGCACACTTACTGGTAAAAATGCGGGGATCGGTTGAGTGACCTTGCGCTAGTTAATCTTTAGATAAAATGTTGGCTGTAGCAAAATATTCAAATTTTAATACTTTTTTAAAAGTCTTTCTGGAGACTAGGTTTATAGCTTAGTACTAGAGCGCTTGTCTAGCATTTGGCAGGCCCTAGGTTCAGTCCTCAGCACCGCAAAAAAATAGTCTTTCTGAAAATTACTAGTTTATCTGCTTTAATAAGGAGAGTGTAATGAAAGCAATCACTTCTTTGCCAGTGCCTTGCAAATATTAGACACTCAAATATTTGCTGCCCTGTTTTCATTAGTATTTATTTTCTAGTAATCATAATACTGAGTAGGGTTCTTGTTATTTTGGTTTTTCCCTTTATAGAGCTGAGAGTATAGACTAGGTAGCTGTTACAAGACAGTGCCTGAAAGTTTTCTTTTGAAGTGGAGAGGTGGATGACTGCAGAACAAAAAATTTATGTAAGGTTTCTGGTTAATCATGTTGACATCTGCCTTCATAGTACAGTAGATGGGTTAAGTATAGAATCTCCCTGTCATCTTTCATTTTTCATTAGTGTGTCAGAAGCAAAAAATTAAGTCTGTCCCATGAAAAATTGAAATTTGTTAAATATTTTATCTTTTTTTTCCCCCTAACCCCAGAAAATTTTCTTACTTGAGTACAGTTCTGCAATGATGCAGGGAAAGAAACTGATCCATTGTTACTCATTGTATTATTATAACACCATAAGAAGGTTCAAAGGAACCCATGGCTTCTGTATGTTGATCCCATGGGGGAAATGGTCTTTCATTAGTTAGAGTTAGTATGGATACATATCACCCATTCAGCAAATGAGTATTACAGAAATGTTCAAGATATGTCCATAGACCACATACTTAAAGTCCTTGGTGCTCATAAAATACAGATTCTAGGCCTCACCCAAGCCCTTTTTTAATCCAAATATCTAAGGAAGGAGCTCAAGAGAGTTTATTTCAATGGGCTATGTTATTCTTGTTCACACTAGAGGCTGACAGCCACTGATTTATCATCTTATGCATTCATTAATCTGTTTTTAATTCTCTTGCCTAGGATTCCTATTGATATTAAGTAAATGCCCTTGACTATAAAAGTTTTTAAAATGGAGATTGGTGTAATTTGTGAAGGGCCTTCTATTTTATCTATTCATTGGTTAATCTGAAGAAGATAACATAAAAAGCATTGAACTTTGCATCAGTAGACCTTCCACTTATGTAGTACAACCACAAATTTGGATTTGCCAGAAATGTCCCAGTTTCCTTATTTAAATGAAATTAAACAGAACTCAAACTCCAGGCCAGAGTGGCAGAAGATTTAACAAATGCTATTATTAAAACTTTTTATAAAGACACAGATACCCAGAGCAGAACATTCAGAGAGGATCCTTTCTGAGACTCCAGAGTTTTTTCCTCACTGATTTCTGTTAAGATATTGCTAGCCAACCCTTATGGTTTTTTGATGTTAGCAACTGTCTGTTTATTGCATTTGGAACATAGGAACCTTACAACCCCAGAGCCCAGTGCCAGAAATCCAGGCTTTGTGATGTATCATATAGCTATTTCTAAGACATTTCCTCCACCCCAGGTGCTACTGGAGAACTGAATGTGTAACATAAAAAATAAGATAGCTATGATCCACTGTCTCTTCCCAGTGGAGCAGCATCCACTCTCTGATTTTCTCTCTCCTTATTCTTAAAGGCAATCTCTGCTCTCTTACCTCTGTAGAAAACTTAAGAATCTCCAAAATGAGCTCAGGTGTTCATGAGAGAGAGAGGAAAGAAATAAGTGGTCACCAAGCAGGTACTGTTTCTACTTTGCCACCCTGAAGAGGTAGATCAGAGAGGGCACTGGCTACTTCCTTGGAATGACGGGGAAATTGTTCTGAAGAAAAAACTCAGTATCTCAGTCACTTATCCTATACTAAATCCTAAGACAAATCAACATTTCTGAACCTCAGTTTTCTCATCTATAAAAGCAGAGGTGATCATGATCCTACTAGTTTCTTAGTATTGTGTGACTTTAAAAAGCCAGTGTCTAACAGATAAGAGCTCAAGAAATGTTGATTGAATCATTCATTTAATATATGAAAGCATATGACAGTACCTGGCACATGAGTGAACTCTAAATGTCTTTTAGTCCTAATCTATAAAATTTTATAAGGTTTTATTTACTATTAATATCATTAGCTATTGTAGTTCTGGAATTTTATGTTTTCTAGGACATCAAGATGGCAATTTATATGCATGGTCAGCCCAGTCTTTCTATAGGAGATGCAAAACTCAGAAGACCAATGGTCATCGACATCATAGAAAGAAAATTCGAGTACCTAAGAAGAGAAAAGTAAGAGAGAACTGTACTGAAAGTAACTTCATTGGCAGATCTTTCGTATCACTATTGTTTCTAAGGATTATCTAAGAAATTGTCACCTTTATTGAGTTGGTTATAAAGAAGGCTTATTAAAAAAAAAAAAACTAGAGAAAGACAAAAATACGGACTTGTCAGAATATTGGGGTTATGGATAATTTCTTTCACTTCTTAAAAAATGCCCAGAATTATTGCGAAAATATTATTTGTGTACTAAATATTTTTTTAATTAAAAGTAATTAGGAGAGGCTGCAATTGTAGCTCAGTGGTAGAGTGCTTGCCTAGCATATGTGAGGCACTGGATTCACTCCTTAGCACCACATAAAAATAAATACATAAAGATATTGTATCCATCTACAACTAAAAAAAGTTTTTTTAAAAAGTAATTAGGGGAAAAACATTTGGGGTGTACTTACATTTCATTGATGTGCAGTTTTGATTAAAATCAATTTAGGATTGATAATCTCAACCATAGTACCAATTACAGCAAAAAGAAATACAGCTTCCATGGGTGTACACAGTCTTAGTCACCATTTTGGCTTTTAGGTTAATAGAACTCAAGAATAAAGTCAAACTAATTAGAACAAATTAAAAAATAAAATTTAAAAAAAAGAATAAAGTCAAAGAACAACTGATACTAAACTTTAGAACTTTTTGGATTTAGTTATGAGTCCAGGTTAGTAAGACTGGATCTATCAGATCACTTTGGAAGAAGCTTTATTTTTTTTCCATTATTTAGAGAATACTTTATTAGTTTCTGTATGGAAGAAGTTTTATAAATCATAGACAAGTTATTTTGAAAGTATCAGGGCTAATTAAAAAATAGTTATTTTCTAGATAGCCTAACCAAATATACATTTTTTTCCCTAGATTACCTTAAGCAAATTAATTATTTTAATAGTAGAAAAGGTATTCTCAGAAATTGGTATGTCAATAGCCATAACATTTGGCTACCTTGGAACATATTTATGTTTATTTGTAGCCAAAATTAATGGCCACAACAGAGTTCCATTTTAGAACCATCTTAAATAGTCATAAAAAGAGAATACTCTCCTCTCACTAGAATACAAATTCCGTGATGAGTGGAATATTTTTTCTTTTTTGGTTTGGTTTTGTTCACTACCCCGCCTTGGCACTTCAGAAATACCTTTCACATAGTAAATGCTGAAGAAATATTTAATGCTGGCCAGGCACAGTGGCACATGCCTATAATCTCAGCAATTCAAGAGCTGAGGCAAAAGGATTGCAAGTTTAAGGCCAGCCTCAGCAACATAGTGAGGCACTAAGCAACTTAGTGATACACTGTCACAAAATAAAAAAAAGGTCTGTGGATGTAGCTCAAAGGTAAAGTGCCCTGGGTTCAATCTCTAGTGCCAAAAAAGGAAAGAAAAAGAAAAAAGAAATATTTGATGCTAAATATGTAATAACAACTACTAAGCAAAGGATACATCTATTACGAGAATATTATGTTAAACTTAATCATTCCCTTTGTTTTTCCTATTAGGACCTTAAATATAAAGGGAATGGTATTCCTTGGAACAACATCTAGCCTCTTTGGAATATTTGCAAACTTCATTTTCAGACACTGCTTTAAGGTTAAATATGATGCTTGGAAGACATATGCACCATTGACTGCACTTCCTTTTTTATCCACTGTAGTTACTTACAAGTTCCTTGTAACTGATGCTTTGTATTCAGGTAAATTTAAATTCATGAATATATAATGTGGTTATATCTAAATAAAGTTACTCATTAACATATACTAATAATAATCCCTTACATTTATATTTTGCTTTACCACTTACAAGGATATTCACATATGTTTTCCTACTTGATGCTCACAACAATCCTGCTTAGGCAGGTCAAGCATTACTGCCCCTTTTTTATAGATAAGAACCAAAACTGATGCATGTTCAAATACTGAGAAGCAACATGATATACTGAGAAAAGAACAGGTGTTGGCATACTACACACATGATTTCAGATCCTACTTCTCATCATCTCAGTTGTCTTATCCATGATTTAGGACTAATAGTACTTGCCTCACAGGGTTGTTGTGGGAATTAAAGAATTAATAGTGTCTCGCATGTTATGGGCTTCTAATGTTATTTCCTACCTCCTCATTTTACCTTAAATTTTCCAACTAGTAATTGATGGAGCCTCTAGTTCTAGTTCATTCATTAGATCTTTGTTTAAAGATCCCTTTTCCAGAGAAACCTCTCATTCCTTCATGGTAGGTTAGGCTTCTGGATAAATTCTGAATACATTTTACCTCCAAAGCATTGAACACAGTTGTAGTTTTTTAAATTATGTGTTTAATGTCTTTCTTCCCTGGTAGACTTGTCAGAATGTCTCTCTTATCTACCATTGTATATATCCCTAGCACCTAGCACATACCTGACACATAGTGGATAATATGTATATTAATCTAGAATCCAAGTATCTGGTATGCTCCTTTAGTAATCTTATTATGAAGTTGCTTCTATACAAAGCACATATGTAAGAGGTTATTCTCCACATAATAAAGTAGAAAGCATTTCTAAAATGAGATGTATTAAGCCTATGATGTCATCAACTTCCAATTTCTAACATCTTTTCCACTATTTTGTGGTTGAAGATAGTACAAATAACTGCTCTTTGAGATAACAGTGCTTACCTGAATTCTAAAGAGAGGCTAAATTTACTTTTGTTTTCTAGGTAATATAAGCAAGGAAAATTGTGTTCTGAGAAGTTCACTGGTTGGCATAGCATGTGGTATTTTATATCCCAGTGCATTGGCTTTTTCTAAAAATGGACGTCTGGCAGTCAAGTACGTTTCTCTGTTCATTCCTTTTCTTCCTTCCTCCTTTTTTTAGGTTAACAGATTATTTTTATTCCTTAGATATCAATCATATATTCTAATGGAAACACAATAGTTTGGTATTCCAAATAGCTAATGTTTAATTTTTTTTACTATCTACATGATAAACCTATAATAGAAATTATCAGTTTAGGGGAAATCGGTAAACTTTTGCATTTTGGTATATTTTCCCAGGAGATATTATTAACTCTTTTTCATTTTTAGGTATCATACTGTTCCATTGCCACCAAAAGGAAGAGTTTTATTACATTGGTTACTACTTTGTCAAAGAGAGATAAAATTAATGGCAATTCCCCTAGTCTTTCAGACAACATTTGGAATATTTAATGGTCTACAGCACTATGGAATGTTTGAGAAAACTGTACAAGAAGATTAAAGAATGAGTGTATGCTAATTCAGCAGAATGAATTTTTTTATGCATTGCTGAAAGAGTGAAGAATGACTGTTTCTGTCCCATTTGCCTAGTATGTAGCAGATACTCAGTAAATATTTAGTAATTCAATAAATGTAAATGTAAAATAAAAGTAAGTTCATCTTTCCTCATTATATGTGGAAATGGGTTTGGGCCTCAGATATATATGCAGTTAGATATTCTTCACAAAATACTTATCAAGTCCCTGCTATGTCTCAGGCGCTGTGTTACATGGAATAAGAAATGGTCTTTACGGCTGGGGTTAGAATGAGAGGGTTTGAGAGAGATGTAATGTGAGGACACTCGAGTAGGGCTGCTAGGGACTGGGGTTGTGGCTCAGTGGTAGAGCGCTTGCCTCGCATGTGTGAAGCACTGGGTTTGATCCTCAGCACCACATAAAAATAAAGATATTGTATCCATTTACAACTAAAATATATATATATATATATATATATATAGAAAAAAAAGAGTAGGGCTGCTAACTACGTAAGCAGAAAGGGAAATTATGGGGAAAAGTAATTTGAGCAAATTCTGAAGGAAGAATTGGAAGTTTATAAGAAAGCAAGGTATAAAAACATACTGTCCATTTCCTTGACTGTAAACTCTCATTCAGTATACTAACTAGTTTCTGATTATTTAAAAATTATCTTCACTATATAGTTTAAAAAACATTTATTGCAGCCAGGCACGGTGGCACAAGCCTGTAATCCCAGCACTTAGGGAGGCTGAGACAGGAGAATCGCAAGTTCAAAGCCAGCCTCAGCAACAGTGAGGCACTAAGCAACTCAGTGAGACCCTGTCTCTACATAAAACACAAAACAGGGCTGGGGATGTAGCTCAGTGGTCGAGTGCCCCTGAGTTCAATCTCCAGTACCAAAGAGAAAAAAAAAAAAAAACATTTATTGCACAATATTTGCCATTCCTTAAGATCCAAAATGTAAAGATTCAATTCTTGCCCTCAAGAAACTTAATATATAAAGAGTTCACAATATGCTTCTTTAGAATCTGCATTAGAATTCATTAGATTCTAATCTGCTAATGCACATTCTAAAAACTACACATTTTTCTTAGTTCAGGAAATAAACAGTGATGAGAAGTTACAGAATAGAATCCCACAGCTCATTCTCCTTGTCTTAACCATATTCTTCTTTATATTAAAGCCTTATAATCTGGGAAATGTCACAAGGTTGACCTTTGTTTACCTCCCCTACCACTTGAAGTGGAATGGATTTGTACTTAATGGCTTCACATTCTGCACTGCAGTCAATCTTCAAACACTGCAGTCAATCTTAAAACATCAATAAATGCTTGATAGTGTAATTATAAAAAAGTACACAGCAAATAATCAACAGCACATCAAAAAGATTATACACCATGATCAAGTGGGATTTATCCCAGGAATGAAAGGATGGTTCATTATATACAAATCAATAAACATGATGCACCATATCAATTGAATGAAAGATGAAAACTATTATTTCATTAGATGCAGAAAAAGCATTTGATAAAATTCAATCTCCATGATAAAAACTAAAAAGATAAGGTATATAAAAGGATAGACAGAAAGTAAATAGAAAGAATATACCTCAACACAATAAAGGTCATATGACAAACTCACAGCTAACATCATCCCAAATGGGGAAATAACAGCTTTTCCTCTTAAGATCTGGAACAAGACAAGGGTACTTGTCAACATAGTACTGAAAAAGTCCTAGCCAAAGTAATCAGGCACAAGAAAAGAGCAACCAAATTGGAAAGGAGGTAAATAATTTGGCCTTGTTTGCAGATAATATGATTGTATACATAGAAAAAAACCTAATGATGCCACCAAATAACAGAATAAAATCAGTAAAGTTGCAAAATACAAAATCAACATACAAGAATCAATAGCTTTTATATACACCAGTAATGAACTTGCTCAAAGAGAAACCAAGATAGCAATCCCACTTAAAATAGCTCCAAAAACAATGTCCAGGAATGCATTTAACCAAAGAATGGAAAGATCTTTAAAATGAGACTATAAAAATTTTTTTTAAAAACTGAAGATGGCATTAAAAAAGATATAAAATAGATTGGAAGAATTAATATTGATACTACTCAAAGTGGTCTACAAACTCAGTGTAATTCCCATTAAAATACTAACATCACTCTTCACAGAAATGTTCTTAAAACCCTAAAATCTGTAGAGAACCACAAAAGACCCCACATAATCCAAGTAACCTGACTAAAAACAAAGCTGGGGCATCATACTACCTGACTGCTAAACATACTACAAAGCAGTGAAAATCAAAACAGCATGATATTGGCATAAAACAGATGAACAGACCAAGGGAATAGAAAAGAGATCTCAGAAATAAAGCCAAAAATGTATAGCCAACTACATTTTGACAAAAGTACCAAGAACAGATGAAGGAGAGACTCTTCAATAAATGGTGCCAGAAAAACTAGATGTCCACATACAGAAGAGTAACACTAGACCCCTATGTCACCATATTCACATATCAACTCAAAATGAATTAAGGAATTTAAACCCTGGAACTATGAAACTATTAAAGGAAAACAAACACTTCAGGCCATTGATATGGACAAATGTTTTTTTGGATAAGACCTCAAAAGCACAGGCAATGAGGCAAAAGTTGACAAACAGGATTATATCAAACTTTAAAATGTTTCTACACAGCAAAGGAAATGATTGACAGAGTGAAGGAACAACCTGCAGAATGGGAGAAATGATTACAAGCTATTCATGTAACAAAGGATTAATACCTAGAAGATAAAACAAGCAACAGAAAAAAAATGTAATAATTTTATTTAGAAATGGACAAATGATCTGAATAGACATTTCTCAAAACAAGACATACAAATGGCCAAGAAATATATTTTTAAATGCTCAATATCACTAATTGTCTGGAAAATAAAAATCAAAACCACAATGATATGTAATTTCATCCCAGTCAAAATGACTATTATCAAAAAAGCAAAAAAAATACTGGTGAGGATGTACAGAAAGGAGAACTCCCATACAGATGGTGGGCATATAAATTAGTACAACCATTATGGAAAACAGTTTGGAGATTCCACACACACACACAAAAAAAATAGAGAAATACCATAGGATCCAACAATTCCACCACTGGGTATATGTCTGAAGGAAAGAAAATGAGTATGTCTAATATCTGCACTCCCATTCTTACTATTTATAATCAAAAAATGGAATTACTAGATGAATGAATATGTTATTGGATAGTGGTAAAGCACCCCTGGGTTCAATCCTCAGTACCAAAACAAAGTGACTATTGAAAGGCAAAATAATAATTATTTATTACATGGTTTGTAACATTTGTAGAAGTAAATATATGACAATAACACAAAGATCAGGAAGGAAGAAATGAAAGTATAAGGTAAGATTTGTATATATAAAGTAGTATAATATAACTTGAAGGTAGATTATGATAAGCTAAAGATGTTGTAGGTAGAATTTGTCTCCTCAAATGTTCAAGTCATAATTCCAGTACCTATGAATATGACCTTATTTGGAAACAAGGTCTTTGTAGGTATAATCAAGTTAAGATGAGGTAGATCAGATCATAATGGACCTTCATCTAATAACTGCTATCCTTGTAATAAAAGGGAAATTTGGGCACACAGACACACACAAGGGAAGATAGTTACATAAAGCTACAAAGACAGAAGGGGAAAGAAACACTGTGAATACAGAAGCTGAGCCTAATACTTTTACAAACCAAGGGACACCAGGGATTGCCAACAATCTCCAGTTGCTAGGAGAGAAGCACAAAACAGTTTCTCCTTTAGGGTCTCCCTTAGAAACCAACCTTGCCAATACATTGATTTCAGACATGGTCAATTCAGGTAAAAAAAAAAAATACAATTATATATTAACTATAAGAACATGCATTAAATATGAAGACTCCTAATAGGCTAAAAGAATGGAAAAGGCTGCATTATGCTAACATTAATCAAAAGACGTGACTAGAGTGGCTATATTAATATTGAACAAAGAAAAAAGTAGTTTTCAAAGGAAGAATAATATCAAGAAATAAAAGTTATTTCACAATGATACAAGGATCAATTACCCTAAGTTTATTTACATAATAATGGATCTTGTGAATGTGAAACAAGAGCTCATAAAACTGAAAAGAGAAACAAGAAACTCCGTAATAGTTGGAGATTTCCATAACCTCTAAATAACTGTCTGAAGAGTTGGTAGAAATTTCAAAAGAATAAAGAATACTTAAACAACACTCAGCCTACCACAGTGGCAAGTGCCTATAGTTCTAGCTGTGCAAGTGGCTTAGACAGGAGGATGTCTTGAGCCTAGGAGTTCAAGGTCAGAACTAGCAACATAGTGAGACCCTATCTCTAAAAAATACGAAAAGGAAAGAAAAACAAATTTGTGCAAATTGGTGTTTGCAGAACTCTTGGCACAATTGCAGAGTATACATTCTTTTCAAGCACACGTATAACACCAAAATGGACCAGAATCAGCATTACAAATTTCAATACATTTTAAAAGGGTTCAGATCATCCCAAGTATATTCTTTGACCATAATAAAATTGAATTAAAAATTAGTAGAAGAGTGTGGTAGTGATGCACACCTATAGTCCCAGTGACTCAGGAGGCTGAGGCAGGAGAATCGCAAATTCAGAACCAGCCTCAGCAATTTAGTGAGGCCCTAAGGAGCTTAGTGAGACCCTGTCTTAAAATAAAACAATAAAAAAGTATAAGGTAAGATTAGGGCTGGGAATGTGGCTCAGTGGTTAGGTATCCCTGGGTCCAATCCCTGAGTAAAAAAAAAAAATCAATAGAGGAATAGTATATAGCAAACAAAAAATATAGGAAACTTACACACTTCTAAATAATCCATATGTCAAAGAAGAAACCAAAGAGAAATTAGAAAGTCTTTTGAATTTAATTAATTTGTGAAAATCTGTGGGACACAGTTAAAACATACAAGGAAATCTGTAATACTAAATGTTATAGGAGAAAAAAGATCTCAAATCAATGATCTTACCTACATACATCCGTAAGACACTTGACAAAAAAGAAGCAATTTAAATCTTGGGTAAGATTAAGAAAGGAAATAATACAGACTGGAGAACAAAATCAAACAGAAAACAAAAAACCCAACAGAAAAAAAAAAATCAATGAAACCAAAAGCTGACTATTTAAATGTTTTTTTTTTTAATATTTTTTTTTTAGTTACAGATGGACACAATGTCTTTATTTTATTGCTTTGTATGTGGTGCTGAGGACCGAACCCAGGGCCTCACGCATGCGAGGCAAGCGCTCTACCGCTGAGCCACAATCCCAGCCCCAAAAGCTGACTATTTAAGATAAAAGAAAAAAAAAAGATAAATTAGCCAGGAACATGATGCATACCTGTAAACCCTGCAAGTCGGGAGGCTGAGACAATAAGAAGACAAGAGCTGAGGCCTTTTTACTTTATAGTAGTAGAGCACCCCTGGGTTCAATCCCCCTATCAGAAAAAATAAATAAAAAGATCAACCATGAGCAAGACTGATCAGGCATGAAAAAGAAAATTCAAATGACCAGTACCAAGAGAGATGTTCCTTCACTAGATTCCATAGATATTAAAATGATAATAAGTAAACACTTAATTTAATCCAATAAATCTGGGAACTTAGATGAAATGGACATTTCATTTTTGTCTTGTGAGGCCTTATGAAGTTCACTGAAGAAGGTACACATAACCAGAATAACTCTGTTATCTATTATAGGTATTACATTTATAGTTAAAATTCTACTAGGAAAACTCCAGGTCCAGAAGTCCGCACTGGTAAATTCTACCATCTAGGAAAGAAATACCAATATAATACAAACTCTTCCGAAATAATTGAAGAGAAATTTGCCAACTCATTTAGTAAGTCCAGCACTACCCTGATACCAAAGTCAGATAGTGTTAGGAAAGAAACAACAGCCCCATACTCCCCATGAACATAGATGCAAAAAAAATTAAATTTTAGCAAACCAATATATATAAGGGAGTGTACCTTATGACCAAGTGAGGCTTATTCCACAAATACAAAAGTGATTTAACATTGAAAAAATGCATTCATGCTTGCCTAGCATGCACAAGGGCCCAGATTTGATCACTAGCACTGCTAAAAAAATTTCTTTTAATTACATCCTCTTCTGTATGTATTCTTTTGGTTGCTTTCTGCTGTCTTTTTAAATCTTATTGCCCAGGATTTATAGTTGTTATTAATAAAGTTATCTGTCCAATATAAGCTATTCTGTCATTTCTAGAATCTGAAAGTCCCCCTTTTGGTTTTTGATTATCATCTTTGGAAAATGTGAAATTGTTCTGGATCAACTACTTTCAGGAGACTCACGTAGCACTAAAGTCAGGGCCACATTTCCAGGAATTTTCTTTACAACACAGGAAAGCATATTTAGTCCAGGTGAAAGATAGACTAGGGTAGTAGTAATAAAAATAGTGATAAGTGGTCAGATTCCTTCTTTTTTTTTTTTTGGTACCGGGGATTGAACCCAGAGGTACTCCTCCATATCCCCAGCCCTATTTTGTGTTTTATGTAAAGACAGGGTCTCACTGAGTTGCTTAGTGCCTCACCATTGCTGAGGCTGGCTTTGAACTTGTGATTCTCCTGTCACAGCCTCCCTCAGTGCTGGATTACAGGCACGTGCCACCACGCCCCGCTTCCATTTTCTTTGATTTGGATTGCTATTTTATGTACCAATGTTTGTTGTTAGAAAGAGCTCAGGCCATAAGAAACTAAAATTATCTATTCTTTTTCAGAATTTCTCAAAGCTTTTACAAAATCCAAACAACTGCATTCATTTTTAGTAACAGAGAAAAATATGCTTTGACAAATTGTTCTTGGTTTCCTACTTTCAAAATAAGTACATTGGTCTAGTGCAAGCATCACAGACATTGCACATTCATAGCTACATTTCCATCTCTTTCCTTTCTATGTACAGCCCAGGTTCAGCTGAACTGTTGGGAATAAGAGACTTTCATAGATGCCATGCAGAAAATTGCTGCAAGAAGGACAAAAGTAGAATCTGTGAGAATTAAGTCACTTCCAGTGTCTAGGTGGGAAATGACAGTTATGAAAAATCAATAGAAGTTCATGATTGATTAGCCTATAGGGAGTACTGTAATGTACAAGAACTCAGGTTTAGGGCTTGTGCATCAAGATGGATGTTGTCATCAAGCCCTGAGAGAGGAAACAATACAGGTCCAGATATAAGATTGAGAAACACATTTGATTCTTGGCTTTTGAGTATGTCTTCAAGTTTTTGATTTGGAAACACCTTATTAATCTGTCTCTAGTATCACCTCCATTTGTTTTCTGTACCATATGATTTATATCAAAGTGAAATTATGATTATGCCACTCTCATTTTTAATGTCTTCCTGCAAATAAAGCAAATGAAACAAATTCTTAGCCTGAAAATTAAGACATTCCATACTATGACTGTTTTGCTTCTGTTTTACCTGTTTTGTTTCTGTTTTATCTTCTACACTGTATCTCCCATTATTCTCTACCAGTTTGTAGTTTACAGTTTCTACATAATTAAGAAAGACAGTTCAATATACAAAATTCCTATTGAATTCCATTCAGGTCAACCTAGTGAGCACACTACTGTGATTTAGTTTGCTTCAAACCTTGAGATGGAAGGCAAAGCATTTGAAAGAAAGACTAGGAAATTTCCTTCTTTTATACTTTCATGAAAATAAATCTTTATATCCATGCAAGATTAGAAACTATAGTTATAGACTTACTTTGCACTAGGAAAGGAGCCTAAAGGTCAAGCATCCCTGATGTGGATTGACAGTAAAGATAATGAAACACTTTATCAGTTGCTCAAAATTTTGAAGGATGAAATTAAAATTTCTGAGATGTGTTATGATAATGTTTGCTATATTTAATTGTGCACTTATTTCAATAGACTTTACCTTCCAATAGTTTAGATGTAGCTTCTAAATCAGCATTATCCAGTAGAAATGTACTACAAAACACATACTATAAATATTATTTTCTATCAGTCACACCTAAGCAATTTTATTTAACCCAATGTTTATTATCATTTCAACATGTAATTCAAAAAAATTGTACTAAATCTTCAAAATCTGATGTTTTATACTTACAGCAAATCTCAGTTATGAAATGCTGACTAGTATATTTCATGTGCTTAATGTGTAGCTAGTGACTACTGTACTAGAAGGTACAATTGTTAATCAAACATTGAGCAATCAAACAATTCCTAAGCAACAACATGGTGGCAGCTGCTAAGCTGACTTGCCATACTTCCATTGACTTGGCTAGTAATGAGACAATGACTCCTACTGGATTTAGAGTTTATTAGTCATAGCACAAGAAGGCAGCATGAGCTTTCATGTTTTCATTGCTTTATCTGGCCACTGAGTCCCACAGAAGTTATGTGGAGGTGAACCCAGGTGAATGCTTCTTTGTCAGCTTTCCATCATTATAACAAAATACCTGAAAGAAAAAAAAGAAAGAAAGAAAGAAAGACAACTTGAAGGAAGAGAGATTTATTTTGGATTGGTCTCAGAGGTTTCATTCCATTGTCAGCTGGCTCCATTGTTTCTGGGCTTGTGGTGAACCAGTCCAACATGGTAGAAGGGCATGAAAGGGCAAAGCTGCTCACATTATGGTAGCCAAGAATCAGACGGAGAGGTAGGGAGAGGAAGAGAGAGGAGAGAGAAGTGAGAAGAGAAGAAAGAGTGAGAGAGAGAGAGAGAGAAAGAGCAGGGAACAATATGTAGTTCCCAAGGGCACATCCTCAAGGACCCATTCCCTTCAACTAGGACCTACCTCCTACATTTTCTACACCCTCCCAGTAAGTTCATTCAGCAATGAATCCATCAATGGATTAATCCATTGATGGGATTATAGCCCTCATGATCCAGTCACTTCCCAAAAGCCCCACCTCTGAACATTGCTGCATTAGGAACCAAGTCTTCAACACATGAGCCTTTGGGGGACATTGCAGATTCAAACCATAACCGTGTTGGACACAAAGTGGATATATGTCATGACAGAGGAATACCAAGATTAGGTAAATCCCAATTTTACAAGGGAGCTACAAGCAAACCTGTTAAAGCTTTGTTCCTAAGGGAGACAATATCTTTATATCCCTGTCAGAGAACAAATCTACGCTCTGACCCAGAAGGAAACACGCTTTGAAACTTCAGTCTACTATGCGAACATCTAGGTTACAGGATATAGCAATGCCACTGATAACTGCCTCCAAATAACTGGCTTTTTTTCAAAAGCCTTTTTAGATATTCCAGGCACAATTAGATGTTCCATAGTATCCTCTATGTACCTCAAAAATAGCAAAGAATTCACAAATTGTTTTTGTGCTTGTCTGTCTCTCCCACTATTCTATAAGCTCTTCAGAGTCAGTGAAACATCAGTTCTCAGTAAGTACTTGATGAAGAAATAAATGCTTTGAAAGAAACAGGATAATGAGAGAGACTTAATAGGAATTTAGTTTAGATTGGTGGTCAGGGAAAGTCAAGGTTTGATTAATCCAGAAGGAGAAGTTAGCCATGTAAAATCTAGAGAAGAAGAGTGGTTAAGGAGGAGAATCATGGCTAAAGAATCTACAGCATCAAAAAGCTTGGAGAATTGAGAAACTGAAAAGCCAAAGCATCTAGGCAAGCACAGCAAGTCAGTATTCAAATGTCTTCACTTGGGAGAAATGAGAATGGAGTCAAATTATGTAGAGTTTTAAAGACCATGTTACGGACCCAGAGTTTTATTCAAAGTCCATGGAAAGCCATTAAATAATTTTTAGGAGGGCATATTATAATCTAATTTTCAAATGTAATATCTAACATTTGTAAAATATGGTGCCTTGTAAAATATGGATAGAAGTCACAAATTCATTCATATTAAATGGTAACCAATGATGTCTTGTTTTGCTGCTTCATTGTGAGCCTTAAATTTGTCTTTCTTCTCAGGAATTTCATTCTACTAGTCTAGAAACTGAACACTTTCTTTCTCTGCCTTAATATTAAATACTAGCCAAGCCAACCTATTAACCATTTCCTTAAATACCTTATACTTTCTGACATTCAACCCTCACCTGTAATGGCTTCTACTACTCAGATTTTATCATTCTTTTGTGTCTAGTTTAGATACTCTTTTTAAAATTCTGAATATACTATATTTCCATTATTAATCCATAAAGGCATGCTACTGATTCTACACAGCGTGAACATTTATTCATTTCAAAATTGGCTTCAAATCTTTAAAAATAAAGTTAGATTAAGAGTATATGCTGGGCGCAGTGGCACATGCCTGTAATCCCAGCACTTTGGGAGGCTGAGGCAGGAGGATCGGGAGTTCAGTCAGCTTCAGCAATGGCCCAGGCTCTAAGCAACTCAGTGAGACCCTGTCTCTAAATAAAACACAAAATAGGGCTGGGGATGTGGCTCAGTGGTCGAGTACTCCTGAGTTCAATCCCCAGTAAACCCCCCCCCCAAAAAAAATATATATATATATAAAGTAGTATCAGAAAACGAAGTATTCGCATGCAAAAAAAAAAAAAAAACTGTTGTAGTTAGCATCTAAATAAGTTGATTTTTCCCAAACTCTGCATTTACCACACAAACTCCTATTGAGGAAGCTTTCCGCCTAGGAATCTGAGAAACTGTTTTGATTTTTTTCTGGGTCACTCACTACAGACGATGTGATATCAGCTAAATCTCTCTC
The DNA here is from genome assembly GCA_004024805.1 of Geosciurus inauris. Classification (NCBI taxonomy): domain Eukaryota; kingdom Metazoa; phylum Chordata; class Mammalia; order Rodentia; family Sciuridae; genus Geosciurus; species Geosciurus inauris. The sequence continues at coordinate 8,146 of PVHX01010708.1, read as the reverse complement.
AGACAAGGAGTTTGGGGAGTTCTTTTTACTACTCACCTTGCCTATGAAGGTTCCCCTTTATCTGGAATATCACGTTCTCCTCCTTTGATAAAATTCAATGATTTTTCAAAGCAACCTTGGTAAGCATTTTTATTGGATCCTCACAACTTTACAAAATAATGAAGGCATTTTCCCCCCTTGTTTTAAAGATGAAGAAAGAGGGTGCGAAGATGAGAACTGAGACAAAGTTCTTCACTCTTGAACCAAGACATTGATTCTCAGTTGTCTTGATTGACGGAGATCCTAGGATCCTCTGGGAAGTTTTTTTCACCATATTCGCCCAACTCTTCTTTCAAATAAGTGGTATTCTGGAGGACACTAGAAAGCCTCTGAAAACAAGTTCTTGCTCTTGCGTTGCTCAGGTTATGCTGGGACAACCAACCATATCATAACATGGCAGAGAGAGCTGAAAGTCCAAGAGAAAGTAGAAAATCGATGGAGCAAAATCATCTCAGCTCCTCTTCGTATTTTAACCAAATTCACATGCCAAGAGCTATGTAGTTCTCATATACCCCATGCAAACCTCACGAGATGGACTCTACTGATCCAGGAAGTTAAGTAACATGCTCAAAGTAGATTTCAGTAGAAGTCGGTTTAGGGTCACCCAATTTACATCTGAGAATTTCACAATTTCTGCAAGGTCTGTCCTGAGACGCCAGTGGGGGTGAACCGAGCATCCTCGAAGAGAAGCAAATTTCTCACAGCCGAACCACCCCGCCTCTCCCTGGGCCGGAAGTCACTCAACAGGAAGCGGCCTTTACGGCCGAGTCACGTGTCAGCCGTAGATGGCTGCGCCGGGAGGATCCGAGTAAAGGTTGTATTTTAAGCCCCGGAGTGTTAGAGGAAGAACTGGGGAGGCACCGGCTCCTGGGAGGAGAACAGCAGGTACTGGCATGTTAGGAAAAGGGTAAAGTAAATATCCTGGTGTCCAGATAAGTACGATGTGCTGACATTGTCCACCCGCAGCACCGGAATGAGACAATGGAGGAGGGGCGGCGGCCTTACGAAAATCTCTCTTCACTTTCTACCCTAGAAGTTGAGACGTTATATTTAAACTTAATCAATAAAAGTTGTTTTGGGTTTTTTTTAAGTAATGACTGAATTTAGCCCCGAGATTACAAGGTGACCTTAGCCAAGTTTAATTTTGTCTCCATTTTACCCTTTGCCTATTTCTGGAAGCTCTCTTGAGTGACGCGAGCTAGTTGGTGGGGGGCGGGAGGACCGCCTTTTGGAATATTTGTAGTAATTAAGGGTGGCATTGCCTTGGATTTTTTTTTATTATTAATAATGGGGACACATGCTCATCGGAGGCTATCCAGTCAGGACTTTTACCGAATTAAGGGTGACTTGTGCTAGAAACAACTGTTTCACAGAAGAAACTCACCAATACGCAGAGCAGAAAACACAAAAGCATTGGTAGCATTGGACTGTAGATCTTAAAATATTTTTATATGTACATCACACTGGGTTTGATTACATATATTCCTTCCACCCCACATAAAAAAAAAATTATTCAGTGCTCCTGCATGGAAGAGATTGTATCATCTCATTGAAGCCAACCCCCTGAAAAACTTGAGTCCTGGAAACCTACATTTCTAAGCCTGCATTGTATGAGGTTAATTTTAAGTGCAGAGATACGGAATTTCAGTGCACTAAACATTTTCCATGATTTTTACATTTAAACATATCCAGTAAATGCGTGTCAATCTGTACTATAATCTTAAGCAGATGAATAGTGACAGTGAACCAAGACAATCTGATTCATAAAACCATGTTGTACCTGAACCTTTGCTTTTCTTAACTGTTAACCTGGAATCTGAATCTTTTTGGGGGGGGGCAGGGAGATGCTGGGGATTGAACCCAGGGCCATGCACTCTACCAACTGAGCTATATCCCCAGCCCTGGAATCTGAATCTTTAGGCTAAAATTCATTCACCATTTCCCTACTCTGACATTCATTCTATCTAGTGGAGATCAACTACTGGAATGTAGGCCATATGCAGTCTAAACTTGTTTCCATACAGCCATCCAGCTAAGAATGAATTTTTACATTTTTAAAGCATTGTTAAAAATTCAATAAAGACCATATGTTACCCACAATGTTTAAAATCTTTTTTGGCCCATTAGGGAATAGTTTGCTGGCCCTTACTCTAGGGTTTATTTGGAAGCAAAATTGTGGGCTGTCTTCTCCCTACCACCAAATTATTTCCAAAGTGATTGTACCCTACTTTAGGTACAATTTACACTTCCACCCGCAGCACATGAGAGTTTCAGCTCCACTAAATTCTTCCCAGTAAATGAAATCATCAGATTATAATTTTAGCTAAGCTATGGATACCTATTGATTTCTGTGGTCTTTTCCCCTGATTATAGTGAAGTTGAGTTTATGTTCACATTTTTTGGCTGTTTGACTTTTCTCTTTCTGAAGTGCCTGTTCAAATCTTTTTGCAATTTTTCTATTGGGTTGTTTGTCTTTTCCTTGTTGATTTATAGTTTTGTATATGTTACAGATACTAACTACTGCTTATTTAGTTAGACATGTTCCCCCACACTAGCTTATTTTCATAATATCTACTGATGAAAAAAGTTAATTTTAGTATTGGTTAAGGTTAGTTTTATAAGTCTTCTATGTTTAGTGCTGTGAATTATCCAGGAAATACTTTTAAGGATTACGAAGATATGCTGTATTTCTTAGATTACTGCCTTTCATTTTCATGTTTTTTAAAGGGTCAAGATGAAAACCCATAAACCACATGATACTATTGAGGAAAACTCAATTTTTGATATCATAGCCAGAAAAATTGAGCAATTACCAGAAGCAGAAAGGTAGGATCCCTTAATTTAAAAATGTTTTTTACCAGGTGGATTTTCATCAATTTATTATCTCAACTTTGCGTGGACTAAGTATAAACAACATAGAATATCAAAAGGAAAAACTCAACCCTTTTCTTGCTTTGATGAGAAAACTGAGACCCAAAGAGATTGACCATTTTATTCAATATCAAAGCTAACTGGAAGTTGAGGATAGGCTCATGTCTTTGGATATATCTAGTTGTATGATGATTCATTTTTTTCATTTCAGCTTGGAGTACAGCGATATGTGAACAGTCATGGACCCATTTAAATAACAAAACTTTAAGATAATTCTTCAGTTCATTTCTGTCAATATACTTACCTGTCCAAAAAATATGGCTATATATATATATATATATATATATATATATATATATATTTATATATTTATATATTTATGGGAATGGAATCTTGACTAAAGGTCTTTAAGATATGACTAAAGAGAAAATATAGGAAACATATAGTCTTTGAAGACAAAATAGACAACTACAGTGCACTTCCACAAAACATTCTTAGACCTCAACAATCAAAATCTTTCTGATGAAAATACATTTAAAATGAAAAGGAGCCAACCTGGGTAAGAGAAACAGAATCTTAGGTAGAGGGAGTAGGATATGCCAGGGCCGAAGAGTTTGTCATATTTGAGGAACCAGTTGTTACTGAAGTGTAATGGAAGTGAGGAAAATGTGATCCAGGAGGAAAATGTGATCCAACTAAACTTCCTAATGAACATTCCAGCTGACTTTTAGAAAACACATTTAAAGTAGGAAGGAAAGGAAATAGAAAAACTGGCAGAATTATCTTGGTGAGTACAGAATGTAGAGTGGTGGCAATTGAAATTTAAAAAAGGATTTTAAATACATTTTGGAGCTCTACACTATCTTCAGGTGTGGTAACTACACAAATTCCAGCTTTGCTATTAACCATCTCAACAAGGGAGAACCTAGAAATCAAAAGCAGTAATAAGAACTGGGTGAGATTTTAAAGGCTTTCTATCCCTCCTCACCACCACCACACCCACATACCAGTTTTCTTGATGTAAACAAAAACTTATTAAAAAAAAAAGATGTTCCCAAGCCAAGCAAGATAAGGAAAGCTATAGACTGACAAAGAAATGATGGTAGCAGCTTTGAAAAAGTAGGCGATCACTGGGTTCTTTACCAAATTAGAGAACAATGGGAAGTGAACTAACACAGTAACATGAAAATTTAGTTTGAAGATAATAAATTGCTTTCAAACAGTGGCACCTAGTCAGGGCACATGATAATGTTCTGTTATCTTTGCCTTGTTCCTATTTCTCTTCATTCTCATTTTATCTTAATTTTGAATCCTCATTCCTTCGTGTATTGTCAGACCATTAACTATGCTTAAGTTACTCAGTATGTTCTGAACCATAAACACTTTATAACATAAAACTTCATTTTCTGATCTACAGAATAAATTACATGTACCAAATACTTCACTGCCATTTGTTAAATTTAGTCTTTTTTATATTTAATGGGGCTGATAGTTACCTGTGTGTGTTGCCAAAAAGTCATGAGTTTCCAGTTGTGTATAACTTGTTTGAAAAACTGGCTAGGAGCTGGTAAATAACAATTTTGAACCAAAAGAATAAAATAAAAACCTTAACTTGTTTTATTTTCTGAGCACTGATACATATGATTAAAGCAGGGAGATATATATATATATATATATATATATATATATATATATTTTTTTTTTTTTTTTAAGAATAAGCATTCTTTATGTGGTGCTGAGGATCGAACCCCAGCACCTCACACGTACAAGGCAAGTGCTCTACCACTGAGCCACAACCACAGCCCCAGTACATGTATATTTTTATGATGAAATAAATACTTAAATACTTCAGAGGAAGTACTCATATTTCCCATTCCCTCAGCTCCCCACAAAGACATTTCCGTGTTTCCTGTAATTGTTGGGTAGGTTCTCTAAACTCTTACCACTCTTTTGATATCTTGTATATCCTAAGTTCCCAAACCATTTTTGTAGGCTTCTATCTCAAGTTTACATGTCTTTCTTCTTTACAATGGTCAACTATAAAAACTCTGAAGGTAGAAGAAAATTTTGTGCCTTTAGCACCAAGTCTGCAATAGGTTCTCAGTGAGAGAAATGATAAGACATCATTATGAATACAAAGTGACAGGTAAGAATAGTAATACCCTGTGAAGTGTAGGAAATTAGGAGTTTCTAGAAAAGTTGTCTTAAGTATAAACTGAAGAGGTTAGAGGAGATATTGTGTGGCATAGTTTGACTGGTTATAAGTAACAAGAAATTTAATATGGTGAACTGAGTTGCAGATAACACGAGTGGTTAAAAAAAAAAACTAGGTGGTAGGCTGAAATGTTTCAGTTGGAGTATTTCCAATATCTAGTGATAATTATAGTTATTATTTTTTCCCAAACTAAAGAATAGAATGTGGGTTATAAATTCATACACAACTTTAGCTTAAAATCCATTTCTTCCACTTACTGTCTCAGAACATCAATTTATTCATCAATGTGAAGTACCTGACATAGAGTATCACTTTATATTAGCACTTCTTCAGTCTCCCAATCCTGACACTAATGTTTCAGGGAGGAGTGAAAGGAAACGTATTAACTCCACACCTTCCAAGGCAGATATTACTGAAACCAAATTGAATACATCTTTGTATCTGTTATCATCAAATTGCTCACAGACTAGAAGGGAAATCTGCGCTGTAAATTAATGATTACAAGGTAGTAACACCTTGTAGTATGTTGTGCTAGAGAGGTTAAGTATTGAGTATTATGGGAGGTCAAGAGAACCACGCAGCTGAGACTCTCAGAACTTGTTTATTCCTTGCTATAGTTGTGGGTAAATTTCTACACTAATGTTCTTTGCAAAAATGATTTTTAAAAAATTTAGAAAAATCTGAGGGTATCATCATCACTGTATAAGTACTGACCAAATTAAAAAAAAGCCTTTTGTTATAAATGTCTGTATGTAAAGCAATGATTTAAGGCTTTGGTTTAATGGAGCTATAAAGGGTAGATGTTGTCTAATTATTCCCAAAGCCCTAGTAATGCTAGAATGGGAGAGTTCACACAGTGAAACCAAAAAGTTAATTTTTTCTTACCCTCAGGAATCTACTTGAACATGGATCCACATATATTGGACTTAACGCTGCTATCTGTGGCCTAATAGCAAACAGTCTTTTTCGCCGTGTCTTGCATGTAACACAGGCCCGAATAGCTGCTGGTTTACCAATGGCAGTGCTCCCATTTTTGACAGCGAATGCATCTTTCAAAGGTTTTGTAAGTTTACCTTTGAGTACAGGTAAATTCTGTTTCACTGTCACCAAAGAGTTTGTCTTTGTATATATTATTTTCAACTTAAATATCAAGTGTTTGAGGAAGAAAATCTTGAAACCTGTTATGTGGCAATGAACTCATTAGCATGGCCTACCAACAAAGGAAAATGCACATGCAGAGCAGCTTTGAATACTTTATCTGATTTGTTTCCCATGGCACTCAGAGTAAGGAATATCTGGAAACCTCATATTTTATAAAAATGCTGACTGCCTTAGATTTATTTTAAAATTTATATTCTTTAGAGAAATTCCTTAAAGAGAAAAATATTTTATGGGAATATTATTTATGTAGTAAATCTTTTAAAACACTACATGCATATATAAGAACAAATAAGTGAGAGATTCAACTTTTTGAAGTTTTAGCATGTGTAAAATTGAGTCACAAAATTTTTGATAAATGATTTAGTGCTGCTCCAAATTTGATGAAATTGGATGAGCACTGTTTGAATTCCCATGGCTACTGCGGAATTTGTGTGAATAAGAAAAACCTGTTGCCCACTAAACTGAACAGTCAATATTAGCCCGTGTCCAATACAAAACAAGTGGCAGAAATCTACAAGCAGCACATATCTTTCAGATGGTTATATTCCGAGTCCAATACCAATTAAAGAATTTGTTTCCCTAAGAATAGTGTCCATTTTTCTTGGCTATTTTAGGTTATCCCTACATGTAATTATACCTTTTTTTGTCTCAGTCCTGAGAGTCAAACCCAGGGCCTTACACATACTAAGCATGCACTAAACCACTAAGTATTCCCAACCCCTAGTTGGGTTTCAGCATGACTTGCAGAGTTGTATTTGTTGTATTATTGCCTGAAAATAATTATTAAGTAGACTTCATATTCTTCAAATTATGTTTAACTATCATGACCATCACTTCACAAAACTAATTTATTTTCTAGGTGATTTGAATTGTGAAGCCTGTACGGTGACACGGAGTGGACTTGTTGGTTTTGTTTTAGGAGGTCTGTACCCTATTTTCTTGGCTGTACCTGTAAATGGTGGCCTAGCAGTCAGGTAGGATTCTGTTTTCTCATAATTACTGAAAACGTTTAATATATACCTATAAAACTCAGAACTTAAAACAGCAAATATATTTTCTGTTTATATATTTTCATGTATAACTAACAAATTTTTAAAGTCAAAGATAATAGTTCATGCTTCTGTAATTATATCAAAGTAGGTTCTGCTATCAAGTATAAAAAGAAACCAATGAATTTTTTTAAAAAAAGAATTTGAAAATAATTCTAGTACTTTATCATACTATGACTCTGGGGTATAAAGTTCAGGTTACTAAGCTTAATTTGTGTACTGAATGCTCACTATAAAACTGCAAACAGCACTATGCCTAGTATAAAAGCTATATTATATACATATGTTCTTAGATGAGTTTGAGCACTTGTACTAATGGAAAATTTTATCAGGAATGTCCATAGCCATAAGCCTGCTAGTCGCAAATAATTCTGTTATTTCTCTGTTGAACTCTTGTATCAGCAGTCTATTCTATATGAGCCTTCAGAGGTAAACCAGGAGAAAGAGGCAAAAAAGAAAACAAGGCAGTTTTTAGGACTAATAAATACTGAAAAGAATAGCATTTTCTAATCTTTATCTATTTTATCTTAAAACTTCTGGGATTAATATGTATTGTACATAGGTTTGCCACTTGATACAGTACTCTAATAGTGATTTCTTAATGTTTTCTTACAGGTATCAATCAGCCCTGCTACCAGAGAAAGGAAACATCATAACTTACTGGATTAAAATTTCTAAGCCTATCTTCAGAAAGATGTTATTTCCCATTTTACTTCAGACAATGTTTGCAGCATATCTTGGGTCTAGACAATATAAAGTACTTATAAAGGCCCTTCAGTTACCTGAACCTGGCCTAGAAATTCACTGACTT
>PVHX01010707.1:0-68482 GCA_004024805.1 Geosciurus inauris | reverse complement strand
GTTCTTTGGCCCATTTATTGATTGGGTTGTTAGTTTTTTTGGTGTTAAGTTTTTTGAGTTCTTTATATATCCTGGAGATGAGTGCTCTATCAGATGTGTGTGTGGCAAAGATTTGTTCCCAGGATGTCGGCTCTCTGTTCACTTCATTGATTACTTCTTTTGCTGAGAAGAAGCTTTTTAGTTTGAATCCATCCCATTTATTGATTCTTGATTTTACTTGTTGTGCTATAGGAGTCTTGTTAAGGAAGTATGGTCCTAATCCGACATGATGAAGATTTGGGCCTAATTTTTCTTCTATTAGACGTTGGGTTTCTGGTCTAGAAGTAGCTTCAGTACTAATAGTCACACTATTAGTAGTCTATAGGTATTTAGTAATAAATAATTATGAAGTACTGTATTATTCCACTACTTTACATAGTTTAACTCATGTGCTGAATGCAACAACTCTATTACATAAGTATTATTATTCTCTTCCTTTGCAGATGTGAAATGTAAAACAGTGGTGTTAGGTAACTTGTGGGAGCTCACACAGCTTCCAAGTGGTAAACTCAATCATCAAACCCAGGCAGTCTGTCAGTCTTTAGAGATTGCAGTCAGAACTGCTGTGCAGAAGTGCCCCTCTGCCTCTTTCTTATGGGTTCACTTCACTTGGCATTTAATATGTGAGTGTTCTGTCTCCACTGGAATTCTTACTCCTCAACCGTGGGGATGGCCTCCCCAGTGCTTTTACCCGGAAAGGGTCAACATGAAAGCATTGATGGTGAAGAATCAATAGGTTAAAAAGAGAATTCTGAAATTCAGAAACTTATGATAGAGTCTTCAGATTAAGTTCCCTTTTGTTCTATCTTCTGTGAAGTTTGTTTAACTTTGCGTGACCTGACAGTTATTAAACTCTGCCTCCCTCAGTGAATAGCATGGATACAAGCGTACATGCTGTCATGTCAACCACAGTGAAGATGTGGTGGCTTCTGGGTCCCCAGTATCAACTGCTTACTCTGAGCTGTGTAGGGAACACAGAGCTACCTGTCCTATCCCGCCTTATCCCCTATGCTTTCTGGCGCAAGTGCTAATACCAGTCCTGTACTTCAGAAAACCATGATAAGGAGGTGCTGAAATAGGTTTTATTCAGCTAGCATAGTCTCAGATCTCACAATCTTCCTCATTTGGTTCTTCCTTTGTAGACTGTTTTCCAGGATGCTGCTCGATTTACATTTCTGAGGTCTGAGACACTCTAACTGCCGCCGTCTTCTTTTTTGAAAATTTTATTTATTTATTCTACTTAGGTATACATGATAGCAGAATGTATTTTGATTCATTGTACACAGATGGAGCACAACTTTTCATTTCTCTGATTGTATGTGATGTAGAATCACATCATATATGCAGTCATACATGTACCTAGGGCTATGATGTCCATCTTACTCCACAATCTTTACTGTGCCTTCTTTACTGACTCCTCCTGCCAGTTATACGGATGGCCTTGACATTGTCTGAATAGTCTTTTCTCACCATAGCCCATACTCATTGGTCCTCATAACAGTGCTATTGTTCTTGGTGTTTCCATTTAACAAATTGGAGAACTGAGAATCAGAGACATCAAGTAATTTACTCAAACACATCAAGATGATTTCCAGCAGAGCTAAGATTCAAGCACAAGTCAGCCAGCCTAAAATTTCACACGCTTATATCCGCCATCATCCTGCTTCTTGCTGACCTAGTTCACCTGATTTCCCCACTCTAAAAACAAGTTACAATTATTTTTTAAAAACACTAACCCATGTATGAACCTTCTACCTACTGGCTCAATGAAAGGGCATGATCTTAATTGAATATTAATCTCAGATTCGCTTCTGTATTATTTTTGGTCTATTCATAAAAATACGTGTGGGTACCACTGTACAGTCTATAAATTACATTGTGGAAGCTAGAGTCTTTTTCCAGTTAATCATATTTATTATCAAATCATAGTCCAAGTCACTGAAATAAAAACTTAATGAAACGAGAAGCCCAAAGTTGAATTTAAAAAGTCCTGGGAAATAAACCTTTGACCAAAAATGGATATCAGATTGGGAATTTTCTTTTCTTTTGAAAGTCATTAATCATTAGCAATCACTAGTGAACAGTAATAAATATGTGTATGCCACTTCTTTATACATTAAAAAGACTTAATCAACCCTGCACCAACTCATTCTGTTTGACTACCAGAATTTTTAAAAGAACATCAATGTAGTTAAAAAAAAAAAAAAGACTTTGTGAGCATTCTGATTGATTGGAAGTTAAAAAGAAGTGCGGGCTTTTTCCTTTCCTTGGCCGTAAGTCCTGCGGGAATGTCTCCAGATCTTCAAATAAGTCCCTTCAAGGGAGAAAATTCCGGCACTTACAACATGCAACCTTAGTGCCTGGGGACTCCCTGTCACCTTCTGTTGGAAAAGTGGTTGTTGAGCTATGCAGATCACGAAGATTGGGTAATAAAAACCTACCACCATCAAACCAGGGAAATCTATTATTCACCTCTTCTATTAATAGAGTCAGAGCTTCGATTTCACACTGCAAAAAGCTCAGATTTATTTTGCTTACTCGAATCTCAAAGCTTGAATGGTCTCCGATTTGGGAAATGTAAATTCTTTCTCCCTTTAAACTAAATAATAGTTCTATTTATAACACTTGTCATAGCCTTTACAGTCCTTTTTTGCATATAAAGTGCCGCAATACATATACCTACTCTAATGTTTCTAGTAGGGTATATTTAGCATGTTGATTGATTAGAAATAAGGAAAATAAGAGCCAGGCTCACCTCTGAGGTGCAGGAGTGAGGCTGGGGAACCGTTGCCTATTCCACCCCTTTATAAATGAGAGGAGAAAGTCCATCTTGTTCATTTGTAAATTCATGTGGAGCCTTTCTTTTTGTTGAACTGTTTGATAGCAGAAACATGGTGAGAGTTTTGTTTTAAGACAATTCCCATTTCTCAGGATGCCCCCTGCCTTTTGTGTATCTATCATTTAGAAAAATCGGTGAATAGCTGCTTCAGCAGCTAATAGCCAATTCCAATTCCCATTTTTATATGCTGAAGGGTTTCACTGTTAAAATGGTAAATTAAATGTAAAACAAACCTAACTAGCCATTGGGTGGCACTGTTGCTCCACTGAGATCTTGGTTAAAGAACATTTCTCTTATATTAAAAAAGAAAAAAGAAATGAAGTATGATTGTACCTTAAAGAGAATAGCATTGTTTAAGTGGAAAAAGTGGTTTTCCTATGTTTCTTTGATCCTTTCTATCCACTAAACATCCTTTGACCCAAGAGTGACAAATATGCCTGTATTGAAATGCCAATATCAGTTTGATAGTTACTACCTATAGCTTTGTGTTAAGAAGGATTCTGATGCCATATCTAAGCCAACAAAGGGAATATTATGGGTTGATAGGCAACGTCTGATGTGGGTATAGAACACTGGAGAGGTGACATACTAGTCATTCTTGCTTTAGCTTATATTTTGAGTTCTATATACTAAGGACAGATGATAAGTATACTTTTATACTTCTATTGGGGCTAGAATAGAAAAAATATGACTTGAACAGAAAAAATGTTAAAGTAATGACAGATAATATTAAGACTCAGAATATTGGAGTACTCATGCCTGATACTATGAATATGATCTGATTATTCATCACAATATCAAAACTACAAAGCCCAATTTATATATTCATCATATAGTTAAAAATGCTATATTTACTTGATTCCAAATCTGTTATGGCTTTAGAATTTACCATAGAAGAGCTGTGACTGCTACATATGTGACACTATGAATACATCAAACTTTTTCTATCCTTCTGGATATCTTACAATATTCCCTAAAACTGAGGTGCTTATTAAATGTACTATAAAGTTTTCTATGATCACAGAGATGCTCATATTTGTTCTGTCAAGTACACTAATTATTGAATGGGTGGGTTTTTCATTTTTATGTAATTTAAATTCATTTAAATGTAAATATCAATAGCCAAATGTGGCTACTAGGTACTTTATAGGACAGGGAAGTTTTAGCCACTACAGAAATGATACTGAAGTTTGAAAAATACACAGCTGTCAAGCAAGCTGGCCCTCATTCAAGTCCAGTAACACTCAGTAAGGAGCATCAAGGTTTACTGAATGTTTGCTATGCATAAGATGCTGTATGAAAGTTTACATATTTAATCTTCCCCACAACGTGTGGGGAAATGATCTTTTCTCCACTTTATTGGTAAGGAAATCTTTAGCAAAGTGATCTACACTCAGATATAGGTAGTTCCTCAGATCAAATATGCTGGCCCTCTGTGCTAGCTGATGTTCTAATGTCCTTTCTAACTATTGGGCTTGGGAAAAAATATGCCAAAAGGAAGGTCTCTAAAGTGAAATGTTTTTCTGACCACTTGCCCTCTTGTCCCTCATTCTTCCTGAAGGCAAGCCATAGAAACTAGACTTTTCCTCAAAGTCAGCCATAATGCTAAAATATTACCCTAACTTTTCCCCACCTTTCTGTATGAGAGTTGGTCATAAAGAATTTAAGACCCTCATTCCATAGGGGTCCTACACCATACCTGGAAGAAAGAAATGCTGCAGCTGAGGAGTGGGGAAGGATCTGCGCAGACTGGCCTGGCTGGGTTCCCCCCTCTGTCTGCTCTTGTTTACTCCTACTCTTCCTGTCCAATCATGTTTCTAGACGGCTGTCCCTGTTTCAGTGAACATGAGCCTCAAGTTAGCTAGCTTTTCCTCTGTCTTTGAGTTTTCAATCTGAAGACTCCCCTGTCATGCAAAATTTTGATTCAATAAATGTGTTATGCTTTTGTCTTGTTAACTTGTTTTAGGAGCTTCTTTTGTGACTCCTGTGATGGGTTAGGGATATCATTACCCCTTCCTCCCACATACAGTGAGTGGTATTTAAATATGTCTACGGTAGCCACTTAGAAAGACATTGAACCTGTGGTTGGAAGGGGCAGAGGAGGATGGCAGAGACAGCCTCAGGTCCATTCTGCAAAACCAGTTGTCTTTTGAAAGCAGTGTGGTAGCCATGGTGTCACCAGGATATGCCCTTTGGGAAACTCATCTTGCTCTCTTTTGTCTAAGTAGCTTATCGCAGGATTCCTTCTACCCAAACAGACTCTCTTCCTAGGTTTTCTGGCAGAGCTGATATTCTACAACTCATTTTATTTTGCAATGTTATTCTAATATCTTTTATAGATGAGTGCTCTGGGCAACCACCTGTACTTGTTTTTGTTGGGGCACAGCTAAGGTTTGGTGGTGGGCAGAGGATGGCAGGAAATCAGAAAGGTTTCCTTCCCATCCCATCTTTTTTCTACATAATGATTCCCGGAACTTGTAAATATGTTACCTTATGAGGCAAAATGAACTTTGCATATGTGATTAATGATTTGAGGTGGGGAGATTATCCTGGATTAGTTAGGCAACCCCCCCCCCCCATCACAAACTCCTTATAAAAGGCAGGCACAGAGTCATGGAAGAGGAGGCAATGAGATGACAGACGAGCGAGAGAGGATGTTACACTGCTGGCTTTTAGGAGGATGGAGCCAGGAGAAGGAATGTAGGTGGCTTTGCCACTGAGCTACATCCCCAGCACTTTTTAATTTTATTTTGAGAAAGGGTATTGCTAAGTTGCTTAGGGTATCTCTAACCTACTGTAGAAGGCAAAAACACAGACAGTTCCCAAAAACATACAGGAGGGATACAGTCCTATAGGCCCATTTGGGCTTCTTATTTCCAGAAATGTAAGGTGATCCATTTGTGTTGTTTTTAAAAAAGTAGGTTTCAGTAGCCACAAGAAATGAATATTCACTCCTAGAGAGGGAGACTTTCAAACAATCTTAACAGAATGAAGAGCATCATTAGGTAATGTCTTAGGCTGTTTGAGATGCTTTAGCACAATACCCAAGACTGGGTAATTTATAAACAATAGAAATTGTTCATTCATAGTTTTGGAGGCTGGGAAGTCCAAGATGAAGGAGCCGGCATATTCAGTGTCTGGCGAGGGCTGCTCTACTTCAGAGAGTCTACTTTCTAATTGCTCCTCACAAGGCAGAAGGGACTAGCAGGATACCCAAAGTGTTTTTAATAAGGACATTAATCCCATCATTGGAACCCTCAGGAACTCACTGCTTTCCAAAGACCTTACCTCTTTCTGCAATTGCATTAGGTATTTTTTAACAAATGAATTTTGGGAGAATGGACATATACCTTCTGACCATATCAGGCAGAGAAAGGGAGGGCCATCTGGCCAACAAAAACAAAAACAAAAAAGGCCAGAAAATTCAAGGGCAAGAAGCTCCGGAAAAGCATTCAGTGCATGGTGGTGTATACATCCCAGGTGGCTTGAAGTTTAGTTATGTTTCAGGAAGTAGGAGGCAGAGTCTAGGAGTGCTCTGTGGTACAGGAAAGAGAGGCTTCCAGTTTTACTGCTAGTCACCAGTTCAGTGCTACCAGTACCCAGCCAGTCTTCTTGCCTCTGGACCACACGTGGACCTCAGGGGTCTCTGGTAGTCTTGCTCCATGGATTTCTCTTCCCACAGAGATCAAGAGAAAAGCCCATAATTATTTGCTACAGGAAAGGATGAAAGATCCAGAGCACAGGTCACCATTAAAAATAAGAAAGTAACTTGAAAGAGATAAAGCCACTTCTGTTACCTTAGACGGAATTTTTAGCTGGCATTAGAAAGTGAATGAGAAGAGAGCAAATTATCAATTACAGATTAGACAAAGGCGCATAAAGGAGCTCTTTTTGACCCTTATAATGTATCTTGTGCTTTTATCACATCATTATATATGTTATAGCTGGATGGAGAAAAGTAAAATTGGTAAGAAATTTCTTCTTAAGGAAAAGCTTTTTATCCTTTATGGAAACTTTCATGGTAAGTCAGCTTTCTTGGGGGAGGCACTAGATGGAGAAGCCTGGATGCATGGCTGCAAGGTTTTGTAAGAATTTAAGGAGGTTCAAGAGATGGGGAGAAGGGGCGGAGAAAGGAGGTTAAAAGGAAGGTTACACTCCATGGTGTGGGCTTCTCTTCCTGAATCTAAACATTGGCAGGGAGAATTCCAAACATCCTGAAATGCTTGGCTGGTTTTTTGTAGCACCTGGTGGACATACTGGCCTGTGTGGCTGGGGAATATACAGGGGTGAAACAGACAGCAGATGTAGACACAACCAGAACAGACGCCAGTGGACAGTTGGGCTTCCCAACATTTGCTATTTTTATACTTGATTCAATGGTTTCTTTCTGTATTAATCATACAGACTCTGGCTTATTTAGAGTCTCTAGGGAATCACTTGATAGACAAAGCAGGGACCAGGGTGAGGTAAGATGGGTGAGAAACTTACCTAGAGTACAATGTTTAACCAAAACAACAACAACAACAACAAAAAACCCTTGTGATCAAGATAAATTATATATATTGATTTTTTATTTTGCCTTTTTTTTTTCCTTCCTGATGCTGAGGTTTGAACTCAAGGCTGCTTTACCACTGAGCTACATCCCTAGCCCTTTTTTTATTTTTTATTTTGAGACAGGATCTTGCTAAGTTGCTTAAGGTCTTGCTAAGTTGCTGAGGCTAGTCTCAAACTTGTGATCCATCTGCTTAAGTCTCTGAGTCATGGGGATTACAGTCATGTGCCACTGTGCCCAGTGATAAATTACATTTAAATACCGCCCCCCACTAGTAGGAGTACTCTAGCACCAGGCTATATTCCCAGCCCTAAAACTTTTCATTTTGATAAAGGGTCTCATTAAGTTGCAGAAACTGGCCTCAAACTTGTGATTCTCCTATCTTAGCCTCCAGAGTTGCTGGGATAAAAGGCTTGTGCTCCTATATCTGGCTAGATACACTTTTTTTTTTTTGGAAGCAGGGCTTGAACCCAGAGGCACTCAACCACTGAGCCATTCCCAACATTTTTTTATTTTTTATTTTGAGATAGGGTCTTGCTAAGTTGCCTAGTGCCTCACTAAATTGCTGAGGTTGGCTTTGAAGTCTTGATCCTTCGGCCTCAGACTCCTAAATTGCTGCAATTGCAAGCATATACCAGTGCACCTGGCTATACTACTTTTTAAAAATCAGAATTAAAGCAAAAAAAAAAAAAAAATACCTTAGTGCATGTCAAAACCTAAGGCAAAATGGAAAATCAGTAATACTGAACCTATTCTTTAACTTTTGATATTTTGATCACTACGAATTTTGTATGTATTTTGATGTTTGATTTTTTAAAAAATATTACATTAACCTGCTTTTGTCTTTATTTTTTCTTTTTCTTTTTTGGCAGTTTTTTTCCGAGATACCAAGTGGCCAGTAGCAAGCTGAGAGATAAGGAAGCCAGGTTAGACAAAGGAAGAATTCATCACCTGAAGTTTGCAGATTTTCTAAACTTTCTTTATGTAGCAACTAAGCACAGTAGGCAAGAACTGCTTCAGTCAGCCCACGAGAGCAAGACACAATGAGGTGAGCCCTTAGTGGCATATCAGAGCCAGGACAGTGTCTTCTTATTTTCAGGTCCATGTTCTCAGCACAGTTCAGGTAATTTTGTGGCTGTGCTTTGTGATTTCCTTCTCTCTTTCTTTTCACTCCTTTATCTCCTTGTCTGATTCGGGGATTTTGTTGCTCTAGGGTGTAGAAGAGACTGAAACACCAGAGTGCGCAAATTTAATTGTCACTTTTTTCTCATTTAGTTATGTTGCTTTCTCTCATTATGTAAAAGCAGGGGGAAAATGCTGTGGTATTATTTTGGTTCAGGGGCAATAAATCTAGGGTACGCATATCACAAGGTCTAATCACGAGAGTTCAAAGTTTCTGGCAGAGTTATCATTTAGCTTTCGGTTGTAATTATGGTTGAATTAAGATGTGTTCTGTTGACTTTTTTTACTATTATCTTAATGAATAAATAAAATATGTGGGTAAATAGCTACAGATAAGTGTATATATTTATAGATATATTAAGATAACTTGATGGGAAGACAAATGATAAACATAGTCCTTAATAATAACATATCTATGAAATGCCTCTATTTATAAATTATGTGTTTTTAATTGGAAAGTTAATAGTTGTGTATCTTTATTATATACATGTTTTGAAATATGTGTACATTGTGGGATGGCTTAGTAGAGTTTATTAACATATCCATTATCTCACTTATTTTTGTAGTGAGAACACTTAAAATCTATTCCTGTTTTCAAAATATGACACAAAATGTCTCACTCCTAAAGAACAAGAAATAAAAGCAAGAATCAATAAATGGGATGGATTCAAACTAAAAAGCTTCTTCTCAGCAAAAGAAACAATCAGTGAAGTGAACAGAGACCCTACATTACGGGAACAAATTTTTGCCACATGCACATCAGATAGAGCACTGATCTCCAGGATATATAAAGAATTCAAAAAACTTAACACCAAAAAACCAAACAACCCAATCAATAAATGGGCTAAGGAGCTGAACAGAAACTTCTCAGAAGAAGATATACAACTGAAAAAAATGTTCAACATCTATAGCCATTAGAGAAATGCAAATCAAAACTAAGATTTCATCTCTCTCTAGTGAGAATGGCAATTATCAAGAATACAAGCCACAATAAACATTGGCTAGGATGTGGGAAAAAAGGTACACTCATACATTGCTGGTAGGACTGCAAATTGGTGTAACCAATCTGGAAAGCAGTATGGAAATTTCTTAGAAAACTTGGAATGGAACCACCATTTGACCCAGCCATCCCACTCCTTGGTCTATACCCAAAGGACTTAAAAACAGCATACTATAGTGAAGCAGCCACTTCAATGTTTATAGCAGCACAATTCACAGTAACTACACTGTGGAAGCAACCTAGATGCCCTTCAATAGGTGAATGGATAAAGAAACTGTGTTATATATACACAATGGAATATTACTCAGCGTTAAAAGAGGATAAAATTATGGCATGTGCAGGTAAATGGGTGGAGTTGGAGAACATCTTGCAAGTGAAGTAAGCCAATCCCAAAAAAACACTGAATATTCTGGTAAGTGGATGCTGATCCATAATGGAGGAGAGGGCATAGGAAGAATGGAGGAACTTTGGTCAAAGGAGAGGGAAGTAAGGCCATGGGACATGGGGGAAGGAAAGATGGTGGAATGTGACGGACAATAATGCCTAGGTTCATGTATGACTGCACATATGGTGTAACTCTATATTGTGTATAACTAGAGAAGTGAAAATTTGTGCTCCATTTGTGTACAATGAATCAAAATGCATTCTGTTGTCATGTAAACCTAATTAGAATAAATAAATAAATAAAAATTTTAAAAAAAGTTTCAAATGAGGGTTAAAATTCACTAGTATATGCTTTGTTTATTAATTAATTTGGAGTAACTATTATTATTCATACCTCACGTACTCTTTCCCTGATCTACTTTCTCATGTGTGATTCATTTCTGAAGAAGAAAAATAGGAGAAAAGTTATTTTAACAGAATAACATATGTGTTAAAGTATTTCTGTTTGCATATAGGGAGGATGCTCCAGATAGCTGAACTCAACACTGGATGTGCAGTAATGTGGAACTTTTGGATTCCATGCAGATACAGCATCCACAGAGACCAATGAGGAGAGGTCCTAAACCAGTGCATCAGGCCTGTGTTCTGGGCAGGGTGATGTGATCCTAGCTCAAGAAGCTGAAGGACAGATGTGCCACCCAAAAAGGAGAGCTGATAGGATAGGATAAAACCGAATAACTCACCAAAGGCAGTAAAGGGAGAATCCATCTTCAAAATCTGGCCTTTTTTGCAGGACCTGGGGCACAAGGTGATGGTGGAATGATAAATTGTTTTTAAAAGGAATGAGTTTACCTGTGGCTGTAGAGTGCTGACAGCCTTGGATCCACTAACTTCACATAGTAGCAACATGCTTGCTTTATATGTACAGCAATTTTGCAGAGTAGTAACATACTTGTAGCTCACTTGAAGACAGAACATGATTATAGACCCTGAGTTCAGCCTCTGGTGTAGCTGGAACATCAGCTGTCTCCTAACTAGTGCTGATCTGCCTAAACTCTCTAAAATGGGAATAGTGATAATACTCAAACTCATGGTGTGATAAGAATTAAACGAGAACTTATACCTGAAATGCCACCCCACAGGGCAGCCAGGGTAGTAGTTTAAAACACAAGCCATATTCTATCACTTACCCAGGCCCACAGGGCCCCCAAAGATCCAAGCCCTGCCTTTCCTTTCACATCCTCCAGTCACTCTGGGCCCAGTTCTGTGTCTGTGTACACAGATTCATTCCTATGGCAAAATCCTTATCCTGGCTATTTCCTCTTCCAGAGTGGTGTTCTGCCTGCCTGCCAAAGCTTTCCTGACCACTTAGCTGGATACACTCTCCCCATCTTCTACTCCATTACTCTGCATTATTTTCTCCACAGCACCTGCCGCTATCTGAAATTGTCTATTTGACTCTGTTAAAATTGTTCTATCACTATCTCTGCTGCTTCAATGGGGATGTAAGTCGTATGTGAGATTATTTAACATGGTATGCCCGAGGTTTAGAGCTAGGCGTAGTAGTTGGCCCTCAATGGAAAACACATTAAGTGACTGAATGAATGAGCAAGTGGAGGTCGGTTCTTGTTTGCATCTGTGTTGGTAATACTGCATACAATTGTGATGGGGAGTTGGGGCCACGTGAAGGCTGTTTAGTGGCTCTCTGCTCAGTGTGACTCCTCTCTTGAGTCCCAGATAGTAAGTCTTTTGTGTCAGGATTACAGGACTGTTTGCTTTTACTGCCTGGAATATGTACTGTCACAGTTGATCATTTGAACTTTCATGGTATTCAAGTGCTGATGTGGGTATTTAAGATCTTAATAGCAAAAGTAAAAAGAATATTTACATAGTTCATAAAAGGTTCCCTGTGCTTCCATTCTGCATTTTACAGCACCTCATGATAGTGGAGAGTAGGTTCAGTGATGCACTAAGTCTTATATTATCCCCGACTTCCACCACAGTCAAATGACCACCCTGGTTTTAAAACTTCATGAAGCAAATCAGCCAATGCTACTGGTGCTAAAATGGTACTTCTCCCTTAACTCCCAATAAATCCCCCAAATGTTATGCAAATTGAAAAATACCCCTGTCAAAAGACTGTCAGATAACAACTCTCATTCCCAAGGACTATTTGTAAGCATAAAGAAACATCCAGAAAGAAATAATAAATTGTTCTAGTATACTGTTCTGGCAACCGTTAATAAATCAATATGAAGAGGAGTTCTGAAGGGCAAAATGTTGCTGTCGGTGGGTGTCCGATTTAATTTTGCTCTAAATTAATATTTCGAATATGATAAGTGAGCTGGCAGGAACAGATTTCATGATTAATTCTATGGAGTCAAAAATGCTTTGATGGCACTTTAATAGCTGCTCCACTGATCTAAAAGTGCCTGAAACCGGCTCACGTGGGCAAGCTCACAAATTGCATGATAATGTAGATCCCACCCAAGGAGGAGATTTACTTTTTATTTTCAAATCTCTGGCATACCTTGGGATATGCGTGTTTCATCATGCAGGCAGAGACATTTTTATAGCATTGTGAGGCATGGCTGAATGATACATGTGGTATGAGTGGGGAGAAAGTGCCATTAGAACCCTCCTGTAACTCCTGCCTCCTTGCAACCACACAAATCAGCTGACAATGGAGTCATTGCTTCCCTGAAAATGAGGGTCCCTAGCATGAAAACGTTGTATTTCAAAAAGACCAGAAAGATAGATCCAACTTGAGCTCATGAATGAGAAACAAGGATGGAAACTGTTTACCCTGCAGCCAGTTCTTAGTAAATTGCTGTAGGCATGAAACGCTTATTGTTAGATTACTTGGGAGTTTGCCCCAGAACTTTGGTGTTTCTTAAAAGCTTATTGAGGGCATGAGGAATTCTGTTAAATGAGATGACTCTAAGGATCAAAGCAAAAGGATGTCTACAATCATTGAGCTTATATTCCAGTTCGTGAGGCAGCTCTATTAACTGAAGGCAAATCTGCATCCTGAAGGAGTGAATGGAGAATTGGGCAAAGTGCATTGGAACCAGATGAGGGGGAAGAAGTAACTGAGTTGTAGGGCTTCCATGTTTCACACCATTCTAAAATTAGAGTAAGGCTTTGATGGGGGCATATGGGTATTTTAAGTTTGGAAAATAGAGGGGGAAAGCACAGAAGTGTAGAAATTGTTGATACTGGAAGAATAGTAGTTTGTTTAGGATAACAAGATCACAGGGGCTACAAGGAAGCAAGGAAGCAAGACTGCAAACCTGATTTGAAATCAGTGAAGGTTGGTCAGTGGAGGATCACTCATGGGTTCTTAAGGAGGTCGGATCATGAAATACACTATAGAAAGCTTTTGTAAAAAGCTATTTTTATATGGGGGATTATATTGTAGAAATCAACGTCCCATCATTAACTCCAATTTCTGGTTAAGACAACGGATTGAAAGTTGCATTATTTAACATCTGCCAAAGCAGGTTCATGGGAAGGCTGATAAATTTCAACCTTGGCTAAATTGCATTTCATGGCCCTGGAGAACATAAAAGAGATCTCAGAATTCATCAGACATGGGAAGTACGAATATGAGGCTTGAGGAGAGAGCTTGGTTGTGGACATAGTTTGGGGGTCATGAGCTTGGTTGGCATCAATCAGAGGATAGAGGGAACAGAGAAGAAGTATTACGTTCAAGCCTTGTAAAACATCAATAATCAGGAATAAGTGGGAGAAGGAGAGGATACCAAAAATGAGGGAGTCTTTTAAAAAATAGTTAGCAATATTAAATGTAATTCAGAAATCAAACTAGAGAAGGACCAAGATATATGTACTGGAATTATCCAGAATGTTGGAGGATATACCCATAAATATTTGGTCAGAGTGAAATCCAGACTAGAATGGATGAAGTGAGGGAGCTAAAAAATACTTTGAACTTAGGAAACTTTTTCAAGATTGTGTTCACTTTTGATCAAAAATACTGATTCCCCCTGCCCCATCAAAAAGTTTGTTAGTCTCATGTATGTTCAAATGTGCTTGAAGTCTTTATCTTAAACACAGAGATGAGAGAATAGATGCAACTCAGCTGTCTGCGGTCACACCTATGCCCTTTCTCTGTGTGGTGGCCCCTCATGCATGCATTGTGGTACTGGTCCTCCTTTGAAATCAGTGGACATTAGGAACAATTATTAGAGTGAAAAATCTCTCTTTGTTAGTGATCATTTTAACAACTCTCAAGGATTCATTGACTTCGATGTGAGCGGCTCATTGTCATAATTAACCTGTGTTCACTGCAGAGTTCATGGAATTATGTGCAGAGCCCCACAGGAGGAAATGAAGAGTTGGAATTAGGACTTTAACTTGAGAGGTAGAGTTTAAATAGAAATTTATCCTTAAATGATAAGAACTGTCAAACCAGAGTATGTGAAGGAGTCTTGCTTACCATTTACACCTTGAGAGTTTTCTTCTGTAGTTTGGCTTAGTTTAGTTTGAGGCTAGACATGAAGGATTTGAATTTTTGTTTTTCTATTTGAGAAATTTTTGAGGTAACTTAGAACATTTTATAATGTAAAACATCAGTAGTAAATTAACTATTACTATTTCCAGTTCAATATTACTTTGGAAAGAATGTATGTAGGAATTTCTATAGGAACCACACCTTAAGAAGCCCAGGTTCTCCCCATAGGTGTTCAAGCCCTTACGTTGTGGTTTTCTTCCATTAACTTACAGACAAAGCATAATGATCACCGAATAAATGCTTCATTAGCATGCATCTGTAAAGTCCCAACACAGGAACATGTCTTTGTGTCTAAAATTAATGTTTATAATAATTTGTTAAGTCATTTCTATGTGAATGAGTAAAAACTGCAGGGAAATCATAAGTCAGTTCCTTTGCATCATTTGTTTTGAATATAGGCTGAACATTTGAAGTTAGAGGTGCACTGGTCGTTCAACAAAGATTTTTTTTGTCTTGTCTTTTTGGAGCTGGGGAGAGAGTCTGGGTCCTCACATACAGCAGGCAAGGGACCTAGCACTGAGCTGCAACCCCAGTCCTGATTGGTCATTCATATTTTATCAATGCCACTGCAAAACTAAAAGAAAATCGTTGTACTCTGTTTTTCCTAGAAATCTGTGTAAGTTTTGAGTTATATGGTGGTTGAATAAATGTTGCAGTAAATGCAGTCTTGTGAATTTTTTAATAGGAAAAAAAATGCTAACAGCTTTAATCAGGTCATGTGCACTTACTTTTCCTCCATTCTGCTGACTTATGTGTTACTTTTTGTTTTCTTTTCTTTTGCTTTCTCAAAGTACACATCAGTGATGCTTAGGATTATTTACTATGCATTGGTATTACACCTTGGCTATTAATATTCACTAGAATCCTTGAAAACTGATTAGTTAATTAAGTGCAAAAGACTTGTCTAAGATGCTGTTCATTCATTCTTTTGTTTAATATTCTTGATATACATAGTATCATTTTTTCACACTGGACCCTCCCAACATATTATTCCTTAATAAGCTCACTTGTTTTTGTTGTGGTACTAATTTCACTGGCATTTTGAATTGTCTGGTTATAAATCCCTAAATTTGTAAATTAATGGGTAAGCAAGGTAATTATACTCATATGAATTAATCTGTTTTTGTTCACTTTAGATTTAATAAAACAGATTTAAAGAGGAACACTTTTGAGGTTGAATTTTTTATTTTTAAATTCACAATAGTCTTAACTATTGATAATGACTTATCTGTGATGCAGGTAATATAGGATTTGTTCCTACTCTTTGAAGTCACTTTCTTGGCTGAAATTGTTCCCTAAAATGGCTCACTATCTTGGCTGAATTAGTTCATACATCGAGTACAAGATATCAGCTTTAGTTGCCTCCATTTGGCCAGTGACTACACAGAACATTTGTTTCTTTTGTTTCCAGAGTTGCTCAGATTTGGAAACCCTAACTTTTCTAGTTGAAGTACACAAGACTAGAGTGTAAAAAATCAAAATTGCTAATTTATTTATCTACCTTGAGAAACAGAATTATTGGGAGGCCCAGTTATTGTTCTGACTTAGCACATTTTCTCTTTAGCTATGAGGGTATGAGGCTGGCCTTTGTAATTATCCCTCAAAGCTGCATGGAAATTGAAGGACCGCATGCCATCATTCCCCTCTTGTGGAGAGGGCCAAGACTTTCTTCGATTCTCAAGGTGAAGAACCTATGGAGTAGACAAACTGCAAGCGACACAAAATTCTTGGAGGATTTCTTAATAAGCATAGAATTAGAAAAAAAGGGAGGTAGATAGAAAAGGCACTGTTACTATAGGTATACCTTCCGCGCAGACGGAATTACCGGGCCTGGCCAGGTGTCCTTCACAGACAGGCCTGCGCATATATAGCATTCTAAGTGTTTGATTTGGGGATTAATGTTCTCAATTGCTTCCTCAGATGATCAAACCCTTTTTTTGGTCCCTAAATCTTCTTCCCCATTTTGAATTTATCTATCTCATTCTTCCTGGAATAATTCTTCCAGATGATTGTCAATTTGGGTGTATATTTTCCTTCTATTTTATGCTTGTCTTTAATCTCATTAACTTCTATTATTTAAAAATTTTCTTCCTTTTAATTTTATTAGATTTACTATGCATTTCTTTTCTTTGTTCCCAAAATGGTTGATGTCTTACTATTCACCTTTCTTACTTATTATATCCTGAAAGTTTCAGATTTTCACAAAGCCCAGTTTTAGTCACATCCATTCATATTAATATTCAATATGAGTTTGAAGTATACTCTAATCAGTATTACTTTTTAGTTTTTGGTACTGAGCCCTGAAATTAATTTCTAACAAAATTTCATTGCAATTAGACATCATACTCTGTAGAATTGACATATTTTGGGATTTGTTTATATTTCAACATGTATAAGTTTATAAAGATACTGCATTCATGCTTAAAAATTAGTTATATTCTACAGTTCTTAGAAGCAATACATCTGTAGATCAAGAATGTTAGTAGTAACAGATCATCTCTGTCTCTTCTAGTTTCTATTTCTCTTGCTTCTATTAGATCCTGGGAGAGGTATATTAAAATATCTTCATGTGGGCATTTATTTATTTTTACATCTGTTAAGTTTTGCTTTATAAGTTTTCCAGATTATTATATCATGTACATAAAAGTATGAAATTTTAAACTTCGTGCTGAATTTAAACTTTCT
The DNA here is from genome assembly GCA_004024805.1 of Geosciurus inauris. Taxonomy (NCBI): domain Eukaryota; kingdom Metazoa; phylum Chordata; class Mammalia; order Rodentia; family Sciuridae; genus Geosciurus; species Geosciurus inauris. Next base: position 51,267 of record PVHX01010707.1, on the reverse strand, counting down.
TCATTATGTGATAAATCTCTTCATCTTCAATTATAGTATTTGCTTTGGTATATATTCAATATTAATTTTGGTCACCGCATATTACTTTTAAGTATTATTTAAAGAGTCTACCTTTTGTCTGTCATTTTTCTGACTGTACTGGTCAGGGTTCACAGAAACAGAACTATCAGAACATGCAGAAATATAAGAGGAGGTTTATTTGGGAAATCAGCTCGTATGATTAGGAAGGCCCAGAATTCCCATGGTATGCCATCTGTTACTTGAAGAGCCAGGAAAGCCAGGGGTGTAACCCAGTTCAAGTCCAAAAGCCTGAGAAACAGGGAAGCACATGGTGTAACTACTGCAGTGGGTGTGGCTTGGTGTCAGTCCTGGAGTCCACAAAGGCTCAAGATCCAGCAGATCTGATGTCTAGGGTGGGGAAAGGTGGATTATCCAGCTCAAGAAAAGAGTGAATTTATCCTTCTACCCCTTTCTATGTGGGCCCTCTGTAGATTGGGTAGTGCCTAGACATATTGGTAAGGGCAAATTACATTTTTTAAAAATTTTTAATTTGTTATTTTTAGTTATATATGAAAGTAGACTGTATTTTGACCTATCACACATATATCACACAGTATAACTTCCTATTTTTGTGGTTGTGTATGATGTGGAGTTACGGTAGTTGTGTATTCATATATGAACATAGGAAAGTTTTGTCTGATTCATTCTACTGTCTTGGCAGATTACCTTTTATTTGTCAGCTTATTCAGATACTAATCTCTTTTGGAAAAACTTCTGTAGACAAACCCAGAAGTAATATTTTACCAACTCTCTAGGTAGGCATGCTTAGCCCAGTCAAGCTGACACATAAAATTAATATCACACTTATATTTCTGAATTCTTGTTTTAGTAAAAAGCTCTAACTTGGATTTTTTTGTCTTTTAGTTTACAATTGCCTTTTTATTGAGCGTTTGTCCATTTAAATTTACTGTAATTGGTAATTTATTTGTTTCTTTAAACATGATAGGCACAGTGTTTCAAATCTGTATTTGATTTTTCCAAAAATTAAATTGTATGCTGGTCTTTTATGCTATTGATTGTTTATGATGGATTTGTTCATGCTGTTTGTTTTTTTGTATTAATAATCTTAGGTTCCTTGATTGCCATAGCCCTTGGAAAATTGTTTGTGCTATCTCTCAAAAGAAAGGATTTATCTACTTACTTCCAGAATGGCTTTTCATTACCCTGGTCACAGCCATGTCAGAGATGGATTTCCTTTTTAACTGAGGCTATGCAAAATCTTGGGTACAAATTCCCCTGAAGTTCCATCTGCATCCACAATTCTAAAGGTCTTCTTGCCCCCCGCCCCCCGCACCGTGTTCTACTCAGATCAAAGCAAACCTTTTTAGCCTTTGTTTAAAGAGAGATGATTTATGCAAATGATCTAATCTACCAAAATGAAAAGCTAATCTACCAAAATGAAAAGCCGGCCAATTCTTCTTAATGTGTCAAACATCTACGAAGAGTAAACTGAAAGTGTAAGATACCTAGCAGATGTGTTTTGATGGTGTAAAGTATAGAGATAAATAAAGGTCCAGAATTGAAGCAGAGTCTGAAGAGCCATGATACAATTGGCAAGATACAAGTGGAATAGTCAAGATCTTTTCATAAAAATAATTTTAAAAAATAATGCAGTAAGTTATGCTTTGGCACTTTCGTGCATACAAGCTCATACCAGCTTTAATGTATTCGTTTATCTGCAGTGATTGACTCTCCTGGGAACAGAAACCACTCCTTGGACCTCAGAAGTGAGTGCTTCCAAAAATACAAGACAGCTTGTCTCCCTTTATGAACCCTGTACTGGGTGCTGGTTGGAAATGTAGATCTTGGCAGTAAGCAAACAGGGCCACATTGTGAAAGAGAAGAAGAATTCAAGGAGTCCTAGGGTAGAGGGCAAAACAAAACACTAAAGGAGATTTTAGAATAAGTGTTTCCTTGAGAAATCCTTGGAGAAACTGAAGGGAATGAAAGAGTTGAGAATCAGAGTCAAGACAAAGACAAGCACATCTTCAGTAGTTTTTATCCACTTAAGTTCTTTAAGTGCTAAAATAGTGGTGTGGAGCACTTAATTTCTTTCTTTCCTTTTAATTTTCCCCATTAGTCATTTAAAGCTTGGTCCAGGAATGGGGGAAAAAAGGATAATTTTAAATTTTCCAAGCCACTTATTTTCTTCTTTTTCATTAATGAAATCAGCATTTCATAAAAATTAAAAGTTATGTATATGTATTTCATTTATGCTGGATAATTTCTTATCTTAAGGGGGCTGTCCTATGTCCTATGATGATTTAGAATCATCCCTGTGCTCTGCCCATTAGATGCCAGAGCACCTTCTTTCTTCCCACTTCCAGTTGTGACTGCAAAAAAGTCCCCTGAGTTTGCCAGACGTCCACAAAAAGTAGGAGGATGTGAGAGCTGAAAGTTTCAACCCATCTATTTTGATAACAAATAGCTGAGATTTTGTTGGAATGTAGGAAGATGGATTTTGTGTGTGTGTGTGTGTGTGTGTGTGTGTGTGTGTGTGTCTACATGCACTAAACAGACTCTTGCTTTACAATGCAATTAGCCATTTTTTATTTGCAGTCTGCAAAATGAAAATCATAAGATTCCCATTCATGAGAGAAACTGATCCAGGAACTTTGTGACCAGGTCTCTTCTTTATTGTTGGGAGGATTACTAGATTAATTGGAAAGACCTCAGGTTGTCCTTGTTGCAAAATGTGATCGTTCCTCAAACTTCAGGCCATCTGCTTGGTTCATGATTGAGCAGGCATTGAATCATTGATTGCTAATGGCAGAGCATGCGCTCATCACACCAGCAGAGGTGAACACTGATTAAGGTGGGAGCATTTTCCATGGTTTTCTGCTGCCTCATTGGGTAAATTCTAGGCTACAGGTTAAGAGATTGAACTGCAAATCAAACTACCTGGGTTTCAACCCTGAATCTAAAACTTACTGTCTTTATGATTATAAGCAAGTTACACAATCTCTGTGAGCCTCCATTTCTTGCTTGTGAAGTGGGAAAAAATAATATACATCTCATAAGAATGTGATAGGGGTTAAATGTAGACACTGAGGACAGGGCTTACAACTAGTTACTGTTATACAAATAGCAGCTATACTATTCATTATGCCTGCATTCTAATCTCTGACATTAACTAAAATTACTTGGTTTTGTGTATTTATAGGGTGTTACATTTCAAATAGAAGCCATATGAACATTTGCACATTTTAAATAATGTAAAGCTATCATATAAAATGTTTTATACTTTAAAATTATAATTTATAGGTCATAAATGATATTAATAAAATTTATTAATAGTTTAAAATAGGACTACTTTGAATTCTAAAAATTTTGTTGCAAGATCAAAACTACATGTTAAAGTAAAATATTTAGAAATATCTGTAACTACACAGTTGGTGTTCTCTTTTTATTTCAATTAGCCATTTTTTTTAAAGTAGCAGTAACATGGAAGGCCAACAAGAACTTTGTAAATACATTGTTTTAAAGAATGTTTTTTGATATTTTTTTGTTTACATGCTATTGGGAGACTTATTTGGGCTCTTAAAATCAGATAGAGAAAAGGTGAATGTTCCCATAAGGTTTCCTCACATTGATAAAATGCTCTCTCATCTGAATTGTGTAGCACTGAACAGAGCGAGAGGGAAACAAACCCCATGTGGACCAGTGCTACTTCCATCTTCCTGATCCTTTTATAAGAAAGTATTTTGTTTAAGACTTTTTTTTTTTTTTTTTTGTACTGGGCATTGAACACAGGGATACTTAGCCATTGAACCACATCCCCACACCTTTTTAAATATTTTATTTAGAGACAGGTTTTTACTGAGTTGCTCAGGGCCTCACTAAGTTGATAATTCTGGCTTTGAACTCAAGATCCTCCTGCCTCAGCCTCTTGAGTTGCTGGGATTACAGCCATGTGCCACTGCTTCCAGCTGTTTGTGATTTAAAAAGAGTAATAAACATTTCTATTCTCACTTCTAATTGTAACTAGAGTAAGGATTGACAGTTTCCAACTTCTCATAAGACAAATTTGAGAACAATAGAAGTATATGAATATGAAAATATGAAATAGAAGTATATTTTCATATGAAAATATGAATAAAGGAAATGATTAATGACAGATGAAGAATACTCAAAAAAATGTTGCAGAGGGACATACAAAATTATTAAGAAAAATATTTGCATATAAACATTATGGTATCCATCAGTAGTATAAAATAAAGATCCCTAATAAAGTTTCAAGAATGGAGATAAAATATGTACAGATAATAGAAGACATGTGAACTGACAGGTCAGTAAATAAAAAGAAAAAAAAATCCCTATGATAAAGGCAGTTAGAAATAATGTAAACCAAGATATTGCAGGGCAAAAAGAGCATGGAATCTAGGGAAGTAAACAAATGAAATGGAAGAGAATAGTTCTTTTTTAATATAACAGAGAAGTTCATAAATGTAGATCACCAGCAAAGGAAAGCCAACACTTCTCTGATTGATGTTTTAGAAACAGAGAATAAAAATAACAGCAGAAAAAAATATATATATTTTCTGAAAACGTTTTTGGAAATTATAGATGACTTACATTTAAGAGTTTGAAAAGGTAAAATGTGTGCCAGAAAATATTTATCTAGAAAGCTAATACTAAGCCATATTAGATTTCAATGAAATAGAACAGATATGTTAAGTGACTAGGTGAAGCTATGAGTCCCATCTGGGAGGAGGGTGTGGTAACACATCAGATGTGCCTCTGTCTCTGACCACACACCTTACTGTAGGGCCCAAAGTCTGACAGCCCAGGAGAGGCAGAGGGTGAGCCACATTTTGTGCCCACACAAAATGCTATTTGGTATAAAAGGTGCTAACAACTTACTTGAATATTCGACAACCCAGGAACTATAAAGTCTAAGAACATGTGTGAAAAAGTTAAAGGAAAAACTTAAGCCAAGATAAATTAATGAAGAAACTACAGTAAAAGGACTGCTAGGAAAAATTGAATCTACTTAATCCTAGGACCAGGACTAAATACATGTATAGATTATGATTATAATGCAAAGCAAATTTTATGAACTCTAACGAGATAGAAAGTTATTCTAAACATGGTTGATCTTGAAAGGGACAGGGAAGAAGATGAGAGTCAGGGTATTATAGAAAGGCTAGTGGAGAATGTGGTGATCAAAAATTAAAACTTGATCTCAGTTACCAAAAAGGAGACAGAAATATATTTAAAAATGTAAACATAAATATAAAGGAAATGTTTTCTAATAAAATTAGGTAGGAGAGAATTTAGAAAAAAGTAATTCTTTGTTCATATGTGCATTAGTAAATATTAAATTTAAAAAGTATTAAGTATATTATATAAAACTATTGTGAAAGTAATCATTACTATAAAGTCCTAAACCAAAAATTATCAGAAAAACAAATTTAATAATGACATCTTAGAAGACCAAAAGTAAATAAAATTTACTGATGTAAAATTTACTGATATATATATTCTATAAATTATTATGGTTTCAGAAAATTTAACCATTAAAACAAAAAGATATTCCAATTTACATACATGTAAAGCATGTGTTTTATATATACATTCAGTTGCCCCAAAACAGACAAAAGAAAACAGTATTGGGATGTTAAAATTAAGCAAATTGAATTAAGGACTGTTCCCTTCCATCCTACATACACAGGAAATCATTGAAGACAGACAAAGAAGGGCATCTTATCATGGGATTGGGTTTAATCCAGTTGTAGATCAATCAGCATAAACATCTATGCATAAAATACCAAAGTATCAACATTAACTTAAAAAAGTACTTGGAGTTGTAAAGAAGAGTCAGAAACACAATATGGTTTATGTCATTTTAAAGGACTTGTTCAATTCCTTGACATAGTGGGCAGAAAATAAATACAGATGTGAGTGATCTAAAGAAAATAAAAATAATATTGATATAATTGATATTTATAGGGCTTTGTATATTGAAAAATAAGAATATGCTGTCTATTCAAATGTCCAATAAAACATCATAAAAACTTGTGTTTCAAAGAAAAAACTTTTAAAATATACAAAAACATTCTCTGATCACAATGTAAAAAAATTAAAGTGTAAATAGAAAAAGCAATCATGAAATTCATTTGGAAAAATAAGAGACCCAGAATAGCCCAAGCAATCCTTAGCAAGAAAAATTAAGCAGGAGGCATCACAATACTAGACTTTAAACTATACTACAGAGCTGTAGTAACAAAAATGGCATGGTATTGGTACCAAAATGGACATGTAGACCAATGGAACAGAATAGAAGACACAGAGACAACCTGACATAAGTACAGTTATCTCACACTAGACAAAGTTGCCAAAACATACATTGGAGAAAAGATAGCCTCTTCAACAAATGGTGCTGGGAAAACTGGAAATCCATATTTAACAAAATGAAACTGAATCCCTCTTTCTCACCCTGCACAAAAATCAACTCAAAGTGGATCAAAGACATAGGCACTAGAACAGAGATCCTGTGCCAAATATTCACCACATAGGCCTAGGATCTGACTTCCTTAACAAGGCCCCTAAAGCACAAGAAGTAAAATCAAGAATCAATAAATGGGATGGATTCAAACTAAAAAGCTTCTTCTCAGCCAAAGAAACAATAAAAAATGTGAAGAGAGAGCCTACAGGATGGGAGAAAATCTTTACCACACGCACTTCAGATAGAGCATTAATATCCAGGATATATAAAGAACTAAAAGAAACTCAACACCAAAAAAATGAATAACCCAATCTGTAAGTGAGCTAAGGAACTGAACAGACACTCCATGGAAGAAGAAATACAATTGATCAACAAATACATGAAAAAATGTTGAACATCTCTAGCAATTAGAGAATGCAAATCAAAACTAAGATTTCATCTCCAGTGAGAATGACAGTTATCAAGAATACAAGCCACAATAAATGTTGGCTAGGATGTGGGGAAAGAGGTACACTCATACATTGCTGGTGGGACTGCAAATTGGTACAACCATTATGGAAAGCAGTATGGAGATCCCTCAGAAAATTTGGAATGGAATCACCATTCGACCCAGCTCTCCCATTCCTTGGTTTATACCCAAAGGACTTAAAATCAGCATACTACAGTGATGCAGCCACATCAATGTTTATAGCACCTCAATTCACAATAGCCAAACTATGGAACTGACCTATATGCTCTTCAACAGATGAATTAATAAAGAAAATGTGGAACATATACACAGTGGAATATTACTCAGCCTTAAGGAAGAATGAAATTATGGCATTTGCTAGTAAATGGATAGAGCAGGAGAATATGCTAAACAAAATAAGCCAATCCCAAAAAAACAAAGGCTGAATGTTTTCTCTGATATGTGGATTCTAATTTACAATAAGGGGACATGACTAGGGAGAAATAGAGGTACTTTGGATTAGGAAGAGGGGAGTGAAGAGAGGAGAAGGGGTATGGGAATAAGAAGGATAATAGAACGAATCAGACATTATTCCCTATGCACATATATGATTATATGACCAGCGTGATTCTATATCATGTACAAACAGAAGAATTAGAAGTTATACTTCATTTATGTATGTGTCAAAATACATTCTACTGTCATGTATAACTAACTAGAACAAATAAAAAATATAACAAGAAAAAAAGCTTACCAAAGGAAAATTAAGAAAATTAAAACTCTTTCAATACATTTTTTAGTGAAGAAAACAACATAAACTGGGACTACTGGATATCTAGAAAATAATGGTAATCGTATACCACATAGAAAGTAGCAAAACCCATGCTCACTTGAAAGCTCACAGCTCTGAAACATACTAATACAGAAAATAGATAAACTATAATAAGATGAATTAAGGTGCTAATTTCTGTTAGGAAATAAAGAAGATAGATATAGAGAAAGCAAAAGAAAGGTAGCTATAAGCAGAAAAACCAAAATAAATTTGTCAAAAAATAAAATATTTATTATTAACTTAGCCAAAAATAAAAGAAAAAGAGTAAGATGTAGAGAAATAACACAATCGAGGGGGAGTAGAGCATAGAACAGACTTTTTTCTCAGAAGGGCAGAAAGAGCAATAATTTTTAAGCTTCTATACATTTAAAATACTGAAAATACATCCAGTAAAACAGGTAATAAAAAAACAGTTAATTTTAAAAAGCATATTCATATACATTAAAGTATACAAATATATAATTTTATAAGTATATACATATAATTTTTCTTTATTTTATGAGAAATAACTATCACTCATTTCTCAATTTTTTTCTACTCTTCAAGGTAACTACTTTCAATTAGTAGTTCATTCTTTTAGTTATTACCTCCATATTTCTAAATAATTTATATTCTCATTTTTCAGATTTTAGCTTTATGTATTGTCTTTCCTTTAAAGAAGATGAGCATTTTGTCTTCTTCTGACCATCTTCCTTAATTTGCTCTGGCTACACACGTGTGTACAGGCGTGTGCACCAGCATGCACACACACACACACATACACAATTTTCCTGTTCTCCCGGTACATTTGGGTACAGTTGTGTTTTAATTTTCTTTAGACCAATATTAAGCATTGACATTATTTGATTATGTGAATGGTATTCTCTGCTGAGTTAGGTATCATGACAATTTTTTTTGGCAAAATTTTGTTTCTCTGGAATTATTTATTGATTTTAGCTCCCTACAAGCTTATCACATATAAAACTGTAGATTCTTCCCCCAGTTATGTAGTTCTTCTCTTAATAGAGAGAAAGCATCAAATAAAATAGCTGTTCCAAAAAGCAAATACTTCCCTGGCACCTACCCTCCAGTAGTTCTCTTAACATCCATTCAGCTAGATCTTGGGTCTTTCATTCATTATATCCTGGGGACTGACTCCATTTTTCCCTTTTTGAGTTCAATCTTCTGGTTCCTAGATTCCTTGTCTGCTCATTTCCTGGATTATGCCTTTTTATTGAAGTCCATCTTCAACGAGCTTTCAGAGAATAACAACTTTTCTTTTTCCTTTTAACATAACATCTGTAGAACTCATTCTTCTACCTTTATGCTTAATTTTAGTTCCACTAAGTCTAAAATTGTCATTAGCAAGTTTTGCCCCTAGAATTTTGAAAGCACTCTGGCTTTGTCCTCCAGCTTCTAATGTGGATGTTGAAAAGCTAGATGCCATTCCAACTCTTCCTTTGTGTGAAGTGTGTTTCTTCTCTCAGCAGGGAGGGTTGGAGCCCCTACTTTCTGTTCTATTACAAAATATTATTAGAATATTATAGCATGTGTCTTTCATTAGTATATGTATGTAGTTATCCATTATGCTGTTTATGCATGGGCCTTTCCATCTCAAATCTCAAGCTCTTTAGATCTAGGAAGTGCAATTGAAATTTTGTTTTTTTTCTCTCCTCTTTTATCTCTTTGCAGAACTTCTAGTACAGAGATACTAAGCACCCCCATCTCATTTTTCTGATTTTCCTATCTTTGTGTATTAAACTTTCCATCTGTATATACTTTGTTTCACTGTTAACACGATTGAGTCTAATATTCCTGTTATCATGGTAATTCATAAGAGCTCTTTTCTATTTTATGAGCATTCCTCTTTTAAGAAATTGTTTCATAGTCTTGAAAAAGCACTTTTCTTTTATAGCAGAAATCCACTTATCATTCTGAAAATGAGTCTTTTTAATTTTTCTTTCAATTCTCCAAGTGATTCTGCTTCTTTTCGCTCACTTCTTTTGTTCTATTTCAGCCTAGAAATTTTCTCAAAGGCAGTGATCCTTGAGTTTGCTCATTTCAATACTGGGAAATAGAGAATGGATTTGAAACTCATCTTTGGAATGTGCTTTGTCAAATGTGGTCTCAGTGTAGGGCAATCTAGCTGGGCAGCTGTGTTGGTGAACATAAATTGCCATTTGATGTTTCCTCTCTTTATTGGTTAAATTGCTCACAGTGGTCTTTTCCAAGCATTCTGCACCTGGGTGAGAAAATAGCTAAGGGATCTCGTATCCTGTGTTTCAACATTTAACAAATTTGCCTTCCTCCTTCTCTTTCCAGTATTATCCTCCCACCCTGACTGTACCTAGTATTCCATAGAAAAATGTTTTTTCCCCTCGGAAGAAGGCATTCCTCTGTTCTGTGGCAGTTGGAGCAATTTCATAGTTAACTGCTTCATAACCAGCTTCCAGGTTTTGGCACCTTCAACCTCATCTCCAGAAGGATGTGGAACAACACATTCCTGAGCTTTTGCAATTGCAAAGTATGAATTAGGTCCAGGACGGTATTATAATTCACTCCCTCAACTGCCCCTTATCTGTCTGCCTTCTGAGTCCCAAGGTATTAGGGCTGCTGTCTTCCTTCCTATTAGCTAAGTCCTTGGTCTTAAAATTCAGTTGATGTCCCTCTATCAAGTTCTTGGTGAAGAAATAGAGTTAAAAGTGTGCATTCAGTCTACCATCTTATTTGTAAATTGGAATATTTCTTTTGCACTTTTAAGGTGGGAAATCCTTTCAAAAGTGCATGTTATATTGAAGGTTAAGATGTAAAATAGATAAAAGTGGCTAGCCTCACTTTGGAAATGAGATGTGGACATACCTTGCTTTGTATGTTTGCAACAGGCACCTTTTCTGTACTATCTCTACAGGGCTCCACTGGGCTAAATACAATGTATGTATTCTAAATCAGAAATCTTCAAAATAAGCTAAAGGATGACCCATAAAGTTAAATAACTTTCAATTCAGTAGGACTAGTAAAACAAGTGTAGGTATGTTTATAATATGTGATAGAGTAATATTAGGTGGCATTATAATAAATGATACATGAATGGTTTCATTCCTATGACTATGAGATTAATAGCAAATGATCAGCTTATCATATGGATATTTTTAATGATAAAGTAACAGCTGCCTATGTAAATATTTATTCCTTATTATATAATTGTCTCTGTGTATGTATAGATATAGATGTATATGTATAGTAACATATATTACATGATAATACATATTTTATACTTATATATATTATATGCTGCAGATGTGGATATAAATTTAGACATGAACACAGATACTAGCATAGTGCCAAGAAATAGAAGTACAACCAACAGACAAATGTTTCTCTTTAAGACATTAATCTTAATTAAACAAGATTGGAGTTAAGAAATACAATTTTTGGCTAAGTTATTTGGATAGGTACTGCCCCCGAATAATGCCAACTCAAGCAGAAAAAGCCCTTGGTCCATTCAACATGTTGTCTTCAGTTTTCTCAAATTTCCTTAAGTAACAATCTATTTCATAACCATTTTTTTATACCTCATGTGTAGAGAATATCCAATTCCTAAGATACAGTAGCTGCAACAGCTCATGTAATAAGAGGCCTTGTTCAGTTTCATGTGATAATCTCACAATGCTTACCTAGTCGTTTATACCATAGCTGGCCAGATGGCTTGCGAGTGTAATACATGAGAAGCTAAGCTGTCTGCAGATATTAAAAATGGCTTGCTTCTCATAGAGATTCATTCCACTTAACCACAAAAGAAAGCCTATTAATTAGACTTTTGAATCCCATTAGGAAAAACAAATACCAATACTTAACTGCTCAAATATGACATGATAGAAAATTGCTAACATAATTAGATTTTTAATAGTGTTAATGACTCTTGTATCTTATTAATAAGAATTAAAACTAACGTAATATTATATGAAGAAAAATTGCCACTGTATGCTCTTCTACAGGGAAATGTAGCACGATTATGTCTATTTCCACATGAAGGGGTTTTAATTTTTATTCCCTTGCAGTTGCAATATAACTCACATGTTGCCTCAGCTTAATATATTATCCCTGACATTATGTGACAGAAGGTCCTACCAGTACACCATTTAGGTCTGCAGTCTCATTAGATATCCCAAGTCAAGCATGATGTTGACTCTGACCGTAACACTACCCATATTAAAGGTTGAAATGCCTTTTCTCTGCTCTCTTTTTCCTCCTTTTTACAGATTATCACTCCTTCAAAGCCTTGTTTCAACCCCTTTCGATTTTCCCATTTATTAGCTAGTTACATTTACTGTTTATGCCTTGCAATTTGTCATTTTTGGCACACTCTCTTCCTCTTTAGTTATTCCGTGGATATAAAAAGCGTGTTTCTTTGTTCAGTGAGTATATTTCATCAATTAGTTAATAAACCGATATTCATTTAGCATCTTCTATGTACCATTATGTTAAAGAGATTTAGTGTCACCAGAGCCATGACCCTTGTACTTTAAAGATTTAGGGTGTTTATTTATTGAAATCTTATGAATGTTTTAGACAGATTTCTTTCTTAGAAATTTGAAAATGCAATATGCATATTTCTATGAATCCCTTCAGCTATCTAAATTTACCATCCTAGCTGCCAAAAAGAAAAATGGATGCTGGTTCCCAACCAGACACCAAGCAGAACATCTGAGAAAATAGCCAATATTTGAGATAGATGGCTTGCCAACCCACTTACAAACTTGCCAGATACATATAGATTATAAAAGATTCAGTGGAATGACTCACATTGTGACCAAGACCATATTTGTTCTCTCTCTCTGTGTACTGGCATGTAACTCTAATGTGGTCCTACCAGCAAGTAGACTTCTACTACTCTTAAGTATGGTCCTTGGACCATCAGTGACAGCATTACCTAGGAACTTCCAAGAAGTGTAGAATCTTAGGTGCCACATGTGAGATTCTGAGTTGTGATTTCCAATTTAATAAGGACCCTGTATTTGTCTGTTTTCTGTTGCTATATTATAATACTGGAGGCTGGGTAACTTTATGAAGAGTTTTACTTACCTTTCTGTTCTAGAGGTTAGAAGTCCACGCAGCATTGCACAGGTTTTTGTAGTGGCTTCCTTGGGAATATCACCTCACAGCAGTACCTCAATGGCCAGACTGACAGAAAAGAGAAATCTGAAAGCCAGACAGGGAACTAGAGTGCAAGGGGAGGGGCAGGCTTGTGATCATCAATGAGGCCCGACCTCTTAGAGATTCCAGCTCCTCTCAACATTGCCAGACTGGGGACTAAGTTTCCAGTGAAAAAAACATTTGAGTCCACTCTCAAGCTAAACCATGACATTCCCCAAGTTCCTTTTATGCACAATAAATACCATTTGTTTTTGCAATACTGAGGACTGAATCCAGGGGCACTATACCATTTAGCTATATCTTTGCCCTATTTATTTATTATTTTAAGATAGGGTTTCTCTAAGGCACTAAGGCTGACCTCCATCTTGTGATTGTCCTGCTTCAGCTTCCTGAGTCACTGGAATTTCAGGCATGTGCCTCAGCATCCGGGACACAGAATACAATTTGAGAAACACTGGACTTTATTTGCTAAAATAATGTAGAAAATTTTTATTACATTAATAAAAGAAAGGTGGTGTTGATCTACTTAACTTTGTTCAAACTATTATAACAAAATACCGTTGACTTGGTAGCTCATAAACAACATGCTGAGATTTATAGTTCTCGAGACTGGAAAATGTAAGATCAAGGTGCTGTCAGATCTGATATCTGGTTAGGACTGACTTCCTTATGGATGGTCAATGTCACTCTAACCTCACATAGCAGAGGAGACAAAGGCCACATGTAGGTTCCTTTTAGAAAGACACTAGCCCATTCATGAAGGCTCTGCCCCCTGACCTAATCTCCTTTCAAAAGCCCCTCCTCCTGATACCAGCACCTTAATGGTAAAGATTTCAACATATATTTGAAGGGGACACTATCTTTTGAGCATCTGTAGACTTACATGGTAGAATCTTTAACAGGCAGAACTGAAGGGATTTGGGGGTCTGACAAACTTTGCTTTGTACCTTGTTTTTGCTGCTCATTAAATATAATCTTGAGCAATTAATTTCAACTCTTCCACCCTCTGTTTTCATTGACCTGTCCTCACAGAATTGTAGTCACAATTAAACCCAGTACACATTAAGTAAGCATCCCTAATTCAAAAATTCAAAATCTGAAATGCTCCAGACTATAGCATAGTGGTCCAACTCAGGTCACATCTATTGTATAGTGTTTATCCAAGAGCAGCAACTTAGCAGTATTGTTGGAAACTAAAGGTTTTTTTATGAGTAAAGCAATCAACATAATGAAGTAACTTGAAATCACATACGGTGTTTCTCAGCCCTGCCTGCACATTTAGAATTGGCTGGGGAGATTTAAAAAATATCAATGCCTGGGTCCCACCTCTAGAGATTCTGATTTAATTTTTCTGGTGAGTTTCCTGGGCTTCGTAATTTTTAAAAGTTCCCAGATGATTTTCTTATGCAGCCAGGGTTGAGAACCACTGATAAAATATGAGAGATGGTTGGAGGAATTTAGGTTAATTAACTGAGGAAGAGCAATCTTATGTGGAGGATCACAGGTATGCCTTCTTACACCTGTGGGGAAATTGTAAAGATTTATTTTATGTAGCTCCAGGAAGCAGGATTGGACTAGGGAGAGACACTTAATGACTGCAGACTAACCTAAAAAGAATTTTGGTAATTTGAGCAGTATGAAACAAAAATGGCACTTTTGTGGGAATATGGTGAGTTCGGGCAGGATCTGCATGACCAAAAGCCTCTCACATGCAATTTAGAACACTCGTTCATTTAGTATGGGACATTGGGTTAGTGGGGTGTGAAATTGTCAGCCTACATAATAATAGAATAATAATAAATTGATTTAATGAGCATTTCCTCTGCTGGTGACTTTATATGAATTACAGGTTGAATATCCCTTATCCAAAATGCTAGAAACCAGAGAGTTTTGGATTTCAAATCTCTTCAGCATTTAGAGTTTTTGCATATACATAATGAAATATCTTTGGGATGTAATCCAAATCTAAAAACAAAATTCTTTTATGTTTCATATATACCTCATAGAATTATCCTTAAGGTAATTTTATACACTATTTACATTGCACCTGTGTTTTGACTGCAACCTATCACTTGAAGTCAGGTGTGAAATTTGTCACGACACTTATTGTGTTATCTTGGCACTCAGAAAGTTTTATGTTTTGGAGCATTTCAGATTTTGAATTTTTGAATTAGGGATGCTTACTTAATGTGTACTGGGTTTAATTGTGACTACAATTCTGTGAGGACAGGTCAATGAAAACAGAGGGTGGAAGAGTTGAAATTAATTGCTCAAGATTATATTTAATGAGCAGCAAAAACAAGGTACAAAGCAAAGTTTGTCAGACCCCCAAATCCCTTCAGTTCTGCCTGTTAAAGATTCTACCATGTAAGTCTACAGATGCTCAAAGGATACTCCCAACTCTGGGATTCCATGACTTATGACATGCTGTGCAGTAATCACTGTGCTATTTACCAGAAGACCAATTTAATGGCCAGAGAGCTGTTCTAAACAGACTCCCTTAAACATCAAAGAATATTTTTGAAAATTGCTTGTTCAAAGCTTGGAAAATAGAATGTTAGTGAAAGAACAAGGCTGCATTAAAGGACTTAGAATCTTAATTAAAATAAATAAATAAGAGAACAAGTAATAGAACCAGGTAATTTATAATACCAACACATTCTGTTACAATTCCTTTCTCTCTATATACTGTGATTGAAAGCATGTTTGCTTTACTCCCTATTTTTTTAATTGTAATCTATGTAAGTATTGCAGAACTAATTATGAGTCACCCAAGTGTAACCAAAGAGTGCTGAGGGCTCCTGAAATAGGACAAAGAAAATTCATTAAGAAATAATGTTGAACTTATGGTTTCCAAAGGTCATTAGAAATGCTAAGCCAGAGAACACCGTTGCCTGAACCAATACCCAGTCCTATCATTCATCAGTTCCAGAGTTCTGAACATGTGGTCATCATCTGGACCCCTTTCCTCCAAATAGAAAGTCAGCTAATTTCTACACTGTGAGTCAAAGCCTTGTACGCCATCTTCTAGCAAGGATACACTATCCTTCATCTCCATCTAGAGAGAGCATGCTCAGAATGTGTCTTAGGTGGCTAGTAGTCTGGGGATCTTCAATTTTAAATCAAATATATATACCTTAAATTTGAACCCAGGTCATCACTCTATTTTCTCTCTGAAAGGATAATGTGGGCTGACTTTCACCACCTTTTACCTAAGAACTTCTTGATTAAAGCAGGACACAAAGATCTGTCATCAAAGGAAAACATTGTAATGTATATTCCAACAATTCCAGGTATTCTTCCTTGGAGTCATAGGATAGAAAATTGTTACTATAGGGCATGTGACTGGGTGTATAAGGCAGTCAGAGGGCATTTATTTCAGCATCACTTTTGTAAGAAACCGTTTCTTCACAACAATCCAACAATAAGATACAGGGTCAAGGAAGGCATTCAACGTTTTCTGTAAAGCAACAATACATGTTTCAGAATCTGTGGGCTCCATAGTTTCGCAGAGGCTCAATTCCATTGTAGAGCAATGCAGGCACAGATGGTATATAACTAATGGACATACTGTCTTCCAGTAAATATTTATGGGTAATTTTAATTATTTTTTATAATTTTCATATGGTAAAAATATTCTTCTTTTGATTTGTTATTTCCAACTGTTTAAAGTTTAGAAATCCTTCTCAGCTCATGAGCTACACAAAACCAGTAGGCTGGCTGGACTTTTAAGTGATAGTTTGCCATCTATCCTACTCTCCTAAATATTCTTTATTTGTAGAAAAGAAAACTTCTGAGTTTTACCCTTTAGATTGGTTAATAAAATAATTTATATCAAGCTGCTACTTGTATTTCCTTTCAAAGGACTTTGAGATAAGCATTGGTGGTAAAATTCTCACCTGTCTGGAGGGTGATCTGGTTTTGATTCATATGGTATAATCAATGGCTATAGATTCTGAAGACCTGAGTTTGAGGTAGCCCTACCCATATGGCTTTGAAGAATTACTTTGTGTTTCTGACTCTTAGATTCCTCATTGACAAAATGAGAATGATCCTAATAAAGAGAAGCCATGAAGATGCTCCCAGTAAAGGTTCTTGGTTATTTCCTGAGTGTGTCACAAAGCACAAGCTATTACTATTAAATATGGAAGTGACCATAGCTTGCATTTGCAATGATAGGGATTAATTATTATAGTTCCTCCTGTGGGGTTGGCATTATACTAAATGCTATAGTGGATTGTCCATTTAATCCTCTCAACAGCTATATAAAAGTGGATATTTTTAGTCTCACTATTTTACATATGGGAATACTAGGACCCAGATAGTTTAGGTGATTTGCCCTTGGTCTCACAGCTAGTAAGTGCATTCTTATTCCGGAGTTCATGCTCTTCTTCACTGCTTATTCTGTTTCCTACCATGATCCAGTCATGTGCCACATACTATTGCCACCACCATTTCATATGCACTATGTCCCTGAGGGCTCACGAATATCTGAAGTTGTGGGCATGGTAGATAAGCAGGTGTGTGGGAGCTGTCGGTTTGAATTTCATGGGCTCAGTTTTCTTGTTTCCTATTCTGTGGCCTTGAGCAAGTTACTTACCATCTCCAAATTTGGTTTCATTTTCAATCTGGGAATGATCATAGTAATAGATAATCAATAGATCAAATGAAATAATACATGCAACAGTGTTCTAGGCCTGGTTTTTAATTTTAACATTTCTTCTCACTTGAGCCCTCATTCCTTTATTTCTGTGTTTCTCCCTCACCAGTATGTTAAATAGTGGAGTTAATTAAAAGGTTAAGTTAGACAATGATGTATTATTTTTCTCAAAGTGTGGTATATGATAGGTGGGCTAATCTGGTGCTAGTCAATTAGGAACATGCTAATGTGGAGATTTATATGTGAATAGTTAGTTTGATGATGTGATACATGCCTGCAAATCCAATAACAGCATGCTTGAAATCTAAAACAGATTGCTGATTTTGACCTTGACAGGCAGAGAGCTTGAGTGATGTTACCCTGAAGTCAAGCTCTGAATTTACTAGAAGGTTTCAATTATAGGCTCATACTTAGTCGTGTTATTTGGAAAAAAATATGCAATAAGCGTTTTAGCATCATGTGTTTTGACAAGGTGTCTATGAAAAGACAAGCCTTATGTAAGAAAGTTTAAGTGTATTTCTCAATACCTTTCGACATATTATTTTTTAAGCTGCTTAGAGTTAGCTACATCTTAGAAGAACATTTGTAATAAAATATTTGGAAGACAGATCTTGGTAAGTAATTAGGAAAAAAACCTTAGCTGCGAGACCTAGTGAGCACTCTAATAATATTATGCAAATTTTCATTTGAATCATAGAATAGGCAGAAAAGTTAGAAGGATATGCTATATATCCCTCATTTTATAAACAAGGCAAAATATTTTGCCTAAGGTCAAATAGGCAGAGAAAAAGCCAGATTAGAGTGGAAGGGTCTCCTTCTAATCTCAATTGTTTTCTGCTTCCACATGCTTTTTTGCATTTAATAATCCCACTTCCTTGCAAGCCCCCAGTATTTCAAATAAAAGATCAAACAAAATGTATACATCATTAAAATATTATAGTGTCCCTTTATAAATAGATCCATGACATCTATCTTTTCATCACATTTTTTAAAAGCCTTTGTAAGCTATTCGCGGATGCCAGCTGTTTTTATGAGCTCCATGTTATCAAAGGAATTTAATTCTGTCTTTTACTTATGTGATCTGCTAATTGATGTGAACGACTGGCTATTTTCACTATCATATTTGGCTTCATGAAAATGGCACATTTAAAGAATATTAATCAAACATTGATTCCATATCAGTATTCCACACTGGCGAGTGGTTCTATATCTCAATTTTTAAAATTCTGTGGATAGCAAATAAAGTGTTAAAAATCTGAATATCAGTCTGACTTTCTGACCTGTTTGAGACCAGCTTTCATCAATTTCAGGTGTCCTCTCCCACAGCAGCGCTAATGCCCACCTGGGTGAAGGAGTAATAAGGGCAGGATCTGAAATAGAACAGAAAGTATTTTGCCAAGACAATGGATAGTGAGAGGGAAAAGAGGATGTTAGATAGAAAATTGCAGACATTTACAGGTTATTCCTCAAGGGAGTGGTGGAAGTTATTGTCAAGGAGAGACAGCCGACTTTGGACAAGATACAAATATTGATCCTTTAACTGAAACAGTGACTGAATCTGTAGTCTTTCTCGTTACAACAGTCACTCTGAGCGTTGAGAATTTCGATGTTGTCCCGTGGGTTGTAATTTCAGATTCTGAAACTGCAAGCAGAAGCATTATCAGAAAATATAAAAGTGGGCAGATTAAAGGGAATTAAATTGGGAGGCTCAAGTCAAGACTGGTAGAATGCATAATGAATTTTGGGCAATGTTTCCCTGATTTTTTTTTTCATAAACATAGTTTTTAGTTTCTAGATTTTTAAAAGATAATTAGTTTATTTTCTCATCTCTGTGCCTTTTTATGTACAACATACTTTGAAGAAGGGTTATTGTCCTGTTCCTGCTTAATTTGGTGGATCATGGTTCAAGCCAAAATAAATACTTCAAAGCTCTAACTATCTTATTTACTGACTATACAAGTAACAGTGTGAATGTATTCTTATAGAGTGGGCATCTCCATGGCTTTGTCAAAAAGTGATGTTTCTGATTGGCACATTTCTACTCTATTCACATAGTATGTATTAAACAGTTATTATATGTATATCTACGAGTTGAATTCTGTGGTTGGTACAAGGATGAACATAATGAGAAATGAAGCAGTAAATATAATCTGGTAACTCCCATACAAGTTAAACACAGTAAAGGCAAATATACTATTGTGATCACATGTACAGAGAATGCTATGCAGAAAAAAAAGTTCACATTGCTGAAAGGTAGCCTATAGGTCAAATTGGGGTCTCATAGGAAATTTATTCCACTCCCTCTCTTCTCCTTAGGGAAAACACCTCAATTTTCCACATCTTGCATTGCTGACAACTTTAATTCCCCGTTTCTACTGGCTGATTGATATTTGTCCCCTTTCTTGGGAAAACCATCCTCACATAATGCTCATGTCCATCTAATTGGTCTCTTTACTCACTCTGCTCCCCAAACCTGTATTATATATTTTGTGAACTGGCTCCTGCTTTAGCCTCCCTTTCCACTCCATCTGTGGTCAGCTACCTCAAGTACTTCAGACATTTGCATGGCCACCTATCAAAATTTTCAAGCTTCTCTAATGACCTTCATTTCCCTTCTCTGCCATCCAGGCCAGGGCCAGATGCCTAGATAGTACAATTGCTCAGAGATGCCTTGTCTCTGAGATCTTAAGTCAGTGATATGTGTTTCACCTTTACCTCAGTCTTTCAATGTTCTGATTACCTTGAAGATACAACTTTTGCTCTTTAAATTCACCACAACCTCTAGTTTGTAGGCTCTCCCTACTTTTAATTTCTTCCCCATCTCTTCTAGACCTCATGATGCATTACCTCAGCTATGCCTTGGACATTCACATGTCTTCTCATTTCACCACGGCCTATGTGGTTCCCTGAAATTTAACTAGAATTGCTCCTTGGAGGGAAACCTTCAGTAGGTGCATCTACAACCCTTAGAGATGCTGCATTGTTTAATGTGATATTTCCTATTCCCTAGATTTCCTCTTCCACAGATGTTTCCTACTCAAATCTCTTTTACTATCCTTTTTTTTTCTTAGCTTCTCTCATGGGATCCCGTTCTTCTTGATATCTTTTCTGTTTTACATGCTGTCCAGGTTGATCTTGCCAACAGCCACTACTTCATCTGTAAATTGGTTACACATACCCATTCTGATCTCAACCTGTCTCTCCACCAAGATCATTACATTCCATTATCATGATAGAGCACTATCAACCTCATCATAGCCTGAAGAAAATCAATCTTCTCCCTCCATCTGCAAACATGTCTTCTTCTTAGGTTCCCCATCAGCAGAAGTCACTACAATCAAATATTACCTCTCAACCTAGAAAGGTGAAGTCACTCCAAATTCCTCCTGTTCCCATTTTTCTCCACATTTCCAGTCTTTCAAAAAGCCAGGAGACTCTGAAGATCTGAATTTGTCCACTTTTATTCAGTGCCCACGAATTCAGCTCAGCTCTCATAATGTCCTGCTTAAAACAGGGCACTTCCTCAGTTATCTCCTAACTCTAATCGTTACTTCTGTCTTCTGGGCCTACTGACATACAATAATGGTAGTTACTATAAAATTAATAGACATTTACTTCATAACCGCCCTTCCTTTCTTTAAACCCTACAATGACATCATAGAGTCAACAGGATAAAGTCCAAACAAGGCGTTGTGACATTCAAAGACCATCTTTTTCAGAGTTCATTTCTGATTTGTGTCATCTCTTATGGTTCTTTGTCCCCCTTCTCCAAATACTATAGATTTGTAATCATGGAGAAAAATAAAAAGTCCTAGAAATGCCATACCATTTCCAGTGCTGAAATAAATGGGCTCTCTAGCAATAAAAGAGAATAGAATTACGGCATGTATGACTGCATGTATGTTGTGATTCTATATCACTTACAACCAGAGAAATGAAATGTTATCCTCTAAAAATAATAATAATAATATAATTAAATAAATAAATAGATGGCTAAATGGGCTCTCGAATCATATTCTCCGAGCTGAAATCAGGCATGTTTGACTTTGGAAAATTTGTTCCCTTCTTATCCTTTCTATAGAGATGATGATAGTAAATGCTCATGGTGGGTGGTGAGGACTAAAGGAAGTATTCTCCTTGAAGCATATTATATAAAGCCTGCCTTTTAGTTGCTAAGTTATGACAAAAAGCAATTAAGCCAGGTACAACTTCATGTTTGGATCCAAGATGTTCCTTCGTCTGGAATGTCCTAACTAAAATACATAAAATACAATTCAGATAAGCTTTTCTCTAGTAAGTTTTTCATAGCACTTCCTGATGTTTCAGGCTCTTTTCTCCCTTGATCCCAAACTTATACACTCTCAATATCTTCCCCTCATCCCAGTTTCTCTCTCTCTCTCACACATGCATGTGTGTGATTACTTGTCCCTTTATATTATTCGTATCCTCTTGATTAGACAGTAGCCCTAACACAACTACCTGTATCCCAGCTCTCCAGCACTTTACCAAAAATGTTGCAAATGGTTCAATAAATGAGGATGAGCATAAAAATAGTTAAAACAGTTCTTTCAGATAATCTGAGTCTGTCTATACATGTGGGTTACATTTGAATGAAGTCTAAACACAATTTATTTATACCTTCATGTTGTCACCTGTGTGACCCTGAATTTTTATACATTAAAAAAAAAAGAACTAAACCTATATTAGTTCATTCTCACCACTGGGGATATTTTAATTTTAATAAAACTTGGGGAAATAATATTCAATCGATAATAACAAAGGTACCTGGATTATTTTTTTTAAACATAAAAGGATAACAGGTGTCTGTCTTAATGCAGAATTGCATTAAGTAATCTCTTTGTTATTTCATGATTGACCCAGGAGATTGCTTGGATATTTCCACCTTGGCTGATGGTGAATGCTTTCTGAGTCTTTGTCTTTTAGGACTCAGTTGGTGCTGAGATTTTCTGATAAGCACAAGGACCCACGTAGTTGGGAATGAATGAAGCAGGAGAAGAGAGATACTGGCAGTCTCTTTGTTTTCTTGCTTTCACACCAGCCCTTTCCTTTGCAGTTTTCATAAATTATCTGTAGAAGTGAAGATGCCAACTAAAAAGGAAGGCTTAGTTTTAATGTGTCCTTGTCATTCTATTTTCTTTTGTTTAATTGAGAAGGGAGATGAGAAAACAGGACAGGTACTTTATTCTCTTGTATGGTATATCTGGCAGCTGGTGAATAGCAGTGGCTGACAAAATGTTCAGTTAATTGAAACCATGGAGTGGATATTGATGATCTTTCTACATTTAATGGTGAAATAAATCTGCTGTTAGAGAAAAATATATATATAAATAGCTATTTGGCTGATATACGTCCACACTCTCCTCTTCAGGCAAATGAAAAAATAATAATCACTTTCCCAGATGTAATATGTTAATGCTTAATTGCACTCTACACACCCTCTCCAGTTCAAGAAACATAATGGTGTAACATATTCCTTGACTTCTAACTGTTACATACAATGAAAACATACTGAAATGAAAACATTTAATTCACAGAGCTACCTGTTGGTGACAGCAAAGTTACATAAATCTCAGCATGGAAGCGTGTGTCCAAATGACACTATTTAGGCTTTCAAAATATTTGTAAAATAATGGACAATATAACAGATATTTATTAAATGGGGCCATTATAAATACATTTAAAACACTCTAGGTACTCCTGTTTATACACTATTTTGGACCTTTTGAGGCTCCAAACTTATAATGGTTTTGGATAAATAAAAACTAGATAGGCCCATAAAATTTTTCTTTTCCTCTCAAAAGAGGGAAGCATTAGTAGTGCAGAGGTAATGCCACTTATCACAGAAAAGGACTTTCTAATGACAATAAAATAAGTGGGGCTGAAAGGTATGAGTATTAATTGTACTAAACCCATTATTGTGTCTTTTAAAAACTCAAACATTCTCAAAATTATCTTAAATGCTGCCTATTTGAAAATACTACCTGAAATTAAACAAATTTGAAAGACTTATTTTGTCTTCTCTTCCTCATTCAGTCAGAACAGGCAGTTAAGAAAATTCCTGCTGTACATTCCATATCAAAATCAGACCTTAGACCCTCAGTGACCAGGCTCCAAATGGTTTGTAAATATGAAGTTGTGTGACTGAATTTAGAAATTATGATAGTTAAGGCCCTCGTTCCTCTTCCCATCCATTCTGTTACACCCCTTTACTGGTCTTCTTCTATTGTTGCCCCCTCATTCTGAAAGTTCAAGATTTCAATCTCAGTCCCTGTTCCCCAACACCCAAGTCGATGTCCGACACAATTCTCTATGTACTTAGGCAATATGAATCGTGTGAAATTATAGTGAAAGAATCACAGATTTTAACTTGTTATGACTCTGATTGTCAAGGGCTTTGGTTCTTTGTTTTGGGAATGATACTGAAGCCATTCCTGGCCTCAAAGGGAAATGCTACTAGAAAGAAATACGATTTTATACTGTGCGTATATAGTGTAGGATGTGTTAAGCTCCCTGTCTTAAGGTTGCTCTAAGGATATGGTCCTCAAACATTAACTTGTATTGGAAATGCCTTGAAAACCTTGTGAAAATATAGATTGCTGGGCCTCACCCCACAGGTAATTCATGATTCCATATTCGTGGGGTATCATCGTCCAGGAACTGAAGTATTTCTACAGGTGTAAAAACCAGGCTGATGCTGCTGGTCCGAACCACACTTTAAAAGTCACCGATGTTAGTATGGTATTAATTTTCTTCTTCCTGTTTTTCCTTTGCCTTTCCCATGTGTGAGTGTGTGTTTGTGTGTGTGCACATGCATGTGTGTATGCACTATTTCTTACACAGTTGAGTATCAGAGTAACTTGCTGATTTTAAAAAGAGCATACGTAGGCTCTACTCCAGAAAGTATGACTTTGTAGATTTTATTTGATCATTCACACAGACATCTGTACTTTTAAAATCTTTACTCTATTGGTTGAGACCAAGTTCCCTCAAAGCAGATATTTGGTTTACTCTGAGATTCATAGTGGCCAACGAGTATGAAAGGGTTTATGAGCATGATTTGATAAAGTTACACAAAGCTAAATTTTAAATAAGGACTATAATTTAAATATCCACACATAGTCACAGAAAATGCCTTAAAGAGCACCAAGAGAGAGAATCCAACATAAATTTAGTGAGTAGATAGTTATGGGTTGCTTCCAAGAAGAAACAAGAAGCCAGCTGGAGAGGAGAGCAGAGATTTCATGTGAGAAAGGAGTGTGCTAAGTGAGAAAAAGCACTGCTGCCTATAGACATTGAGAGTGACTGATCACATTGTTCCAGGTAAAAAGGAAACTATAAGGACAATTAGAGAGCTAAGACTTGAAATGTGAGTTGAGGCCAAATCCTGCTGATCTTGTAGGTCATATTAAGGAGGTTGGGCTTTAACTTAGAGCAGTGGGGAGCCAGTCAGAGGATCACAGCTGAGGAATATCCTGGGGGAAATTTCATTTCATTTCAAGGTGAACTCAATTAAATCATGTTTAGTTCAGATTAATAGGAACAAACAAGTAGAAAGACCATGTTTGACAATTCAGAAAGACACAATGGTTTGTTTGTAGACTTAGAGAAAAATTTTAAAATTCTCCTCTAAAATACTCTATTTGTAGTGTGATTATAAAAGGTCGTACTTTTAGGATAGAGATTTGAAGTAAGAAGCTTGTTTATAGTTATTTTGGGGAATAAATGAGAGAGCTGAGTAGGGAAACAGGAGGATGGAAAGATGGGGTTTGGGGAGCAGCATTGAGGGTTCAGTGGGAGTTGAAGGCCGGTGCTGAAGTTCTGATCTTAAATGTCCCCCATAGGCCCATGTGTTAAAGCTTGGTCCCCAGGGTGGCACTATTGGGAAATAGTGGAATATTTAGGAGGTGAGACATCACAGTTGTTCTCAGGTCATGAGGGGGATGCCCTTGAAGAGATTGTGGGAGCCCTAACCCCTTCCTCTGTATTTTTTCTTCCTGCATCTTGGCTCATGAGATGAGCAGTTTGTTCCACCATAGACTTCCACCATTAGGAGCTAGAGGCCCAAGGCATGGGCCCTTTGATCTTAGAATAGAACCTCCAAGACTATGAGCCTAATTAACATGTTTTCCTTATGAGTTAATTATCTCAGGTTACTTTGCTAAAGTTGAATACATCAGACATTTGTAGTGATTTCAGCATTTTCTGGTTTTCTTCACTGATCCAGGCCATGTTCTCTGGGCATGCTGACAGAAGCACTGGGAGCATCCTTGTAGAAGTAAGTCGAGAATATTTTAAGGGAGAGTCTAAGTGCTTCGTGTCAGTTATAAGCTGGATCTGGAAAAGAAAGGTGTTGGATGGGGCTGAGAAAGGAGAAGTAAAGGGGTTAAAGGCACAGAAATCTTAGGTTAGAAGAACCGTATGAAGAACCACTAGAATTGGAGACAGAAATCATGAAGGATAGGAAGATATGGAGATAGGATTTCTGAATTTAACAATTTTCAATACCATGATATTCAGGGGAAATAAAAAAATTATCTCGTATGTATCAATTAAACTCTAAATTCTGCGAGGGCAAGGGATAGTATGAGACTTAATATCCATCATATATGTTGAGCCATTTGTTTCACTGAAAGCACTTAACAAGTTCAACTAGTTTTTTTTCCATGTCAGAACCATAAATTACTCAGCATGTAGACAAGACAAAAATATATGAGCTATTGTTGCTCTTTAGAGGGTCATAATGGAATTTTTAAATGGTTACCCAAAGAAGGTTGACTAACCCTGATGATTCTGACTGCCCGAGTAACTTCTGCATAAGATACAGCACAATGTGCTGTGTGCACAAAAGTGTCTGTGTGATAAGAAATATTTGTGCATTGCATAATACTTCCTTAAGTATTTTCTCATATATTATGAGATGTGAGTTTCAGAGAAAATTCTGTAGTGGTATGTAAAAATATCATTGCTATTATACAGATAAGGAAAATGAAATACACACTATTCAAGGGTCTTATCCAAATTCTCAGGATGAGATAATGGCTTAGTAAGGCAAACAAAGCAGACCTCTTAGATTTTAGTTCAACACTCTACCCACAAAAAATGCCTGATAGCATTGTAAAATAAGCATTTGATTTTGCTAATTCCAAAAGATATTTTGTTTCATCATTCATATTTCTGCTCATTAGCTAATTGAGAACTAATTTAATACTAATAAAGTCTCCTTAAGCTGACTTTATGAAATGCTTTGGGGAAAAACTGGTTAAATCTAATTGTCTGGGTCACTCCCTCTCTAGCAATCATTGACAAATTTATCAATATGGTAATTCAGTGGTCAGAAACACTATGTGGAAGTAAGGTAAAGACAATCTATAATTTGCTATTATGTTTCCTTCATGTCAAAAAGGAGAGGGATTCTGTGCTCATGTAATGGGCAGGTAAAAAGATATAGACACAGATAGAAAAGCCTGCAATAAAATACTAGAATAAAATACTAAAAATGAGCTGGACTGAGTCACTGGCTCTTGAATTCCTAGCAAATGCAACCCATTATCTCTCATGCAGTTATGTTGAACCCTGTTTCATTCTCTGGTTATAAAGCAAAGTACTGCACAATAGATGCCACACAATATGATCTCAATTGTTGAAATGGAAAGGGTTGAAATAAACATTTACACTCACTGAATTGGGATTGCAAGACACTTGACAGCTGTAACAGTGTCTGTAGGAAGGTTACAGGGCAAGTATCCATCATTCACCAGGTCATCCCATCTCCAATAACACAAACTAGGGTACACTGTGAGACAGATCAGATTTATAGTAAGATTTATAGTAACCAAGGTATAGTAACTATAGTATGGAAACGGAGACTGTATAAAGTGCTTAAATAGACATAAAAAATTTCATATTTCTAGCATTCTTCCCCATGCTCTGAATTGTACTATTTCTATCATCTTAACACATCGTTATGATACTAGCATATTTATTCTAATTCATCCATTAGAGGAATAAAGTAGATATTAGCAGACTAAAAAATAACAAACACAATGTTTGGGGCCACTGATCTACATATACCTTTCTTGGCTATGGGGAGACAGGAAACAAGTGGAGTAATTTACCAGAATATATTCCCATATTCATCCAACAACAAAAATATGTCTTGTGCATTTCCCATGTCTCAGACGCTAGTTAACAGTGGAGAACCAAACAATATCCTGTGATAGATAGAAGTGCATATATTCTATGGTCATTGGGCTTTTTAAGATGACCTGAATGGTAAATCTAGGGAAACAAATAGTATCTCACTACCAGCAAGTTTTAACTTTTGGGAAACACCTTTTGTCTCAATAGACCTAAATTTGATCATTTTCTCCTTGAGATTTCAGTAGCAATCCATAAAATGAGTTGAAAACCAGAGAACGCAAGCTGAGATAGTAATCATATTATCAGATGGTTTACATAAATTCAACGTTTTGCAATTTTACAGAGAATATGCTTCCACTGAATAGGAAAAGCCACACAAAGCTCCCGTCTATGTTAATGACAAGCTATAAAAGTTAATAGTCCTAGTGCTTGTGTACGTGCTTTTCTCTTTGCTTGGTCAACTTCTTTATTGATACCCTGCTCAGAAATTACCTCTAAGAAGTGTTTTCTGATATCATAAGTATTTTAGCTTCTTCCTGCTCTATGACCAGACCTTAAATTGCATAGGGACCACTGTCAGTGTATTGCTTAGTCTAGTTCTAATCTCATAGCTAACCCACAGATCTTCTGTCACTATACTTTCCTAAAATTTCATATAAATTCTCTTACATGAAAATAAAATGGCATCACATATAAATAATACATAATGAATTCTATTAATA
The DNA here is from genome assembly GCA_004024805.1 of Geosciurus inauris. NCBI lineage: Eukaryota > Metazoa > Chordata > Mammalia > Rodentia > Sciuridae > Geosciurus > Geosciurus inauris. Next base: position 22,803 of record PVHX01010707.1, on the reverse strand, counting down.
GATGTTAAGTGTTAAGCATCCGTTTTTTGTGCCATTCTTCTTTCCCTTAATATTGTACACAAACATTCATTCATACTGATGCATGTACCAGGACCTTGTTTTCTTTCATTGTTGGGTCATTATCAACTGCATGGATGTTAACACTATGCTAATCCATTCATTACTTGATAGGATTTGTGTTACTTTCAGTTTGGGGCTATAACCAATAGAATTGCTATAAATATCCACATACAAATCTTTGGTCAGACATATATTATCATATGTTAAATATAGGATTAACTTTTTAAGAAACTTCTTATGAAGTGGCTTACCATTTTGCATCACTACTAATAACATATGAGTTCCAGTTTTTTCCCTCCTCTCTGACCCTTAGTAATGTCAATAGTATTAATTTCAGCCATTCTAGTCAGCCATTTCAACATTCCCAATGTTGAAAATATTTTCATGGATGTGCATGTTTTTTGTCTTCTTTGTCATATTTTCCCCAAATGCTAAATTGGATTGTTTTCTTACAATTATAATTTAAGAATGTTTCACATGTTCAGGATAGAAGTTCATTATTAGATATATTCATATATTTTCTTTCAGTATTTGTCATGCTTTCAAATTTTGCTCTATGATCAAAATTTTAGTTAATTTTTATTATGATATACAGTAAAATTTTGAGACTGTTATTGTTTTCTTTATCTATATAGATGTTAATTTGTTCCACTGCCATTTGTTAAAGAGGCAATCTTTTCTCTCATTCAATTAACTTGGAATATTTGTTGAAAATCTATTTATCTATTTGCAGATCCACTTCTGGACTCTTTCTTCTGTTACACTGATGTACACATCTATCCATATGCCAATAACACCCTGTCCTGATTGCCATAACTTTAGAGACAGGCTTAAAGGCAAATAGTACATATCCTCCAACTTTCTGAGTGTTTCCTTCCTAATATCAAGAAAATTGAATTGGCTTTCCAGGTACTTTGCATTCCTGCATACATTTTTAAATAAGCTAATTCATTTCTACCAAAAGAAAAAAAAAAGGCTTTCTGAGGTTTTATGAGGGCTTATTTGAATTTATTAATTTTGAGAGAATTTACTTCTTAATATTGAGACTTCTCATAAACATATAACATGCCTATTTAATTTAGACCTTTAAAATTTATTTAAACAATAAATTTGTGATTTGTAATTTTCACAAGGTTTAAGCAAATTTTGTTAAATGTAATCCTAAGTGTTTCATATTTTATGTTATTTTAAAAACTATTTCAAATTTCCAGTGCTTTCTGTTAGTTAGTATATGGAAATACAGTTCAATGTTGTTTATTGATCTTGTAGTCCACAAATCACTTATAAATTCTAGTAGCATTTGTGCATGTGTGTGTGTGTGTGTGTGTATTCTTTGAGATTTTTTTCATGTGGTTAATTTTGTTATCTGTCAGTAAAAATTACTTCTTACTTTGGAATCAATATGTTTTTTATTTGTGTCTTGTAACTTACTGCATTGGCTAGAATTTTCAAGTCAGTGTTAAATAGAAGTGATAGAAGATTCTTGCCTTGTTCTTGATCTTGGGAAAAGCACTCAGTCTCTCACTAATATGAATGATGTTGGCTTAACTATTTCACAGATGGCCTTTCTGTCTAATTTGCTGGAAGCATTTGCATGAATGGGTATTGAATATTGTCAAATGGGTTTTCTACATTTACTTTGATAAACTATTTTATTTTGGTGGTTTATATTGAGCAATTTTAGAATGGTAAATTACCATCACAAAACTCTATTATAATATATTATTCTAATATATTGTTTGTTTACTAAGAATTTTTATAATACTTGTTCTTTATTTTTTCTATAAGGTCTTTTTCTGGTTTCAATATCAGGAAAGTAAAATTGTCATAAAATGAGGTGGAATGTGTTTCCTTTTTTTTATGTAATAGAATAGTTCAGAAATAATATTACTCCTTAATTATGTTGTAGAAATAACTTTTAAAAATCCACCTAGTTTTAAATTTTTCTTATGGGAAAATTTGAATTCTATATTAATTATGGAAATTGTCACAAGACTATTTGAGTACTTCTGATTTCTGTTAGCTTTATTATATCTTACTTCTATTTAATGTGGGCTTAATTATTATTTTTCTAGTTTATTAGGATAGAAATTTGTATCCTTAATTTGAATACCATTTTCATTACCAAATTTTTTTATTGGTACATTATAGTTGTACATAATGGTGAGATTCACTGTTACATTTTTGTACATGCACACAATATGACTGACTGTATGTTTTGGCCAATATCATTTCCCAGTATTTTCCCTTTCTCTCCCCTCCTTCTTCCCCTGTGTTTCTTTCCTCTATTGATTTCCCTTCCTAAATGCTTTTTCCTACTAAAAGTGATAATGCTATAAGTTTCATGCTATATTTTTCATAGCATTTTTCAAATTTTCTGTAGCAAGTTTGCATTTTAATTGAATATAAATATGTCTAATTCCTATCATAGCTTTTTTTCCTTGACAAAATAACTATAGGTATTTACGATAAAGTTTTTAATTTCCAAATACTTTGAGATTTTTCTGTTAATCATTCTTCTCTTGATTCTAAACTTATTTTTATTAATGATTCAATTCTACTAGTTTTACTGAGATTTTTCTTGTTATGGTCTATAATATGGCCAATCGTGATCAGTACTCTCTAGAATTTGAAAATAATGAATATCATCTTGTATGACAGAGTGTTCTGTCAAATCAATTACATCAAGTTTATTGAGAATTTTATTTGAGTTTTTTTAATATACTTAGATTTTTGGTTAACTAGTTTAATTAATTCCTGAGAGAGACATTTGAAGTTCCCAAATAGATTAGAAGATTTTTTGTTTTTTCTTTTCTATTAGTTTCAGTTTGCCTGGATCTCAACCCTGTTACATGAATTCACATTTAGGATTGCTATGTCTTGCCAGTGTGGCACATGTCTGTACTCCCAGCTACTTGGGAGACTGAGGCAGGATAATGGCAAATTGAAGCTCATCTTCAGCAATTTAGTGAGACCCTGTCTCAAAATAAAAAATAAAAAAGGGTGGTGGTAATAACTCAGTGACTGAGTACCCCTCTGCTATTCCACAGTGCAGAAGAAAAAAAAAAGATTGCTATGTCTTTTTGTTACATTGACCCTTTTTCCGTAATGAAGTATTTCTCTTTTACCTTGATAATATTCTTTCAAAGTCTACTTGCTCTTGTATTAATAAACCAGTCCTCCTTTTTGTCTTATTAATGTTTATATAGTATATCTTATCCTGATCTTTTACTTTTCTCTATACTTTTAAATTCAAAGTGAGTTTCTTTTAGATAGCATATGGTTGGGCCTTGTAGTTTTACACAATCTGGTGCTTTCTGTCTAGTGATTTGTGTATTCAAACCATTTCCAAATAATACCTAAATATTGAATACTTAAATATTAATATCTATGATATTAATATTCATTTTCTATATTCTGTCACTATATTTGCTTTTCCCCCTTTCTTTCCCTCTTTCAGATTAAGTAAAGTTGTATGCTTCCATTGTATTTTCTCTATTATTGGCTATGGAATAGTGGGATTTTTTAGCATATATCTCTGATTTACAATAAGTATCTCTTGCCATATTCTGCATGATAATAATATATCCTTTCATATATAGCATATAAATCTTACGTCAGCATATTTCATTTCCTTTTTGTTCTTGTTTCCATAAATGTTAGTTGTGCATAGTTATACATAAGCTATAGACAGACTTGAATGTAGACTTAATTATTTCAGTTCTTTTAAACATATCTGCTTCATTGTTTTTTGCATTATTTAGTTTCATAGAAAAAAGAGCTATGAACATAACAACTACAATAATTTCTCATTCCTACTTAGCTATCTAATCAGATTCTTGAAACATTAAAATAATACCTATCAAACTGTCCATTCAAGTGTAATCATGTACTAATACTTCACCTTAAGGAACTGATTATATGACTGTGGCAGAATGACAGAGAAATAAAGAGCCATTTTCTAGTTAATGAGGTAAAATTTTTATTTAGAAATTAGTGGTTGTCTGCCTTAGTATACATTGGAGAGAAGAATTGATTCCAGGGAAAGCTTCTTGGAGAAGGGAATACTGAACCTAAATTTTTAAGCATGCACAAGTGATTAAATAAAAAGAGAAAGGACAATTTTAAGACAAAATTGTATCATTGTTGTACATGACACTTGTTCTATTGGTATTAAGATATTACAGAACAATAATGAGGTATAATTATTCTATCATGAGAACAAACTGACAACACTAATCACTGACAAGGATGTGGAGCATCAGGAACTCCTTTTAATTGCTGGTGGAAAATGAAAATGACATAGTCACTTTGGAAGCCAGTTTGATAGCTTCTTATAAATCTAAACATAGTTTTACCTTATGAGCCAGTAATTGTATTTATAAGTAAGTATTCAACAAATTTGTAAACTATGTCCACACAAAATCATAAATGGAAATGTTTGGTATCACCATAAAATGAAAGGCGAGTAGGTAAAAATTATGGTTTGCTGACAATGGAATGCTATTCAGCAATTAAAAAATACTGAATCATCATATATGTAACATTATGACTCCTAAATGAGCATTTTTAAAGAAAGAAACTAGTCTCTCAAAGTATTCAATTTCATTTATATGACACTATGGAAGTGGCAAAACTATAAAGATGACAGAAACTATAAAGATGACATTTTATGACAGTGGCCATGAAATGATATGACTTCAGAGGCTTTCCTACAATCCTGTGTCAGTTCTGGTGGAGGTAATCAGGTAGTGTACTATACATAAAATATAATTTTTGCATATATAAAATGTAAACATTCACAAATTGACGATGATTGAAACCATTTTATAACATAGCATTTGGTATGCTAATCTTTTCCATCTGCACATATTTGAAAATCTTTTATAAAAGTGTGGAATCAATTCACAAGTCAAAAAAGTGAAACATACAAATTTGTTTTGCTGAATATGAATTTTTAATAGGAAGCTGTGATTATTAATCATTAATTAAAAATGAATATATTAATAGAACAAAATAAAAAGCTCAAAAATATACTCATGCCTATGTGAGTACTTGTTTGACAGTGAAGATTATATACAGAAAAACTAACTGTAGGTGAATTATCAACGTAACTGTGAAAGTCCAAACAATGAATTGTTAGATGAAAGTATAATATTTTCAGGACTGAGAAGTAGGGGAAGTTCTTGAGCAAGAACACAAGGAACTGACCACAAAGGAAAAGAGGTGTAAACTGCCCTCTCCAACACACACACACACACACACACCATTGGTGGGGATGGAACCCAGGGTCTTCAGCATACTAGAAAAAATACATCAAATAAGTACTCTATAAGAATTTCTGTTGATCAAAAGACCTACTTAAAAGCATGAAAGTTAAAATTGGTATAAAACCCATTTAACTGATAACTCATATTATAATAAAGTCTAGAATTTAATAAAATAAAGACAACCCAGCTTTTTAGAATTTGAAGACATTTAATAGACTCTTGACGAATATATTAATTACATAGCTAATAAACATATGAAAGATGCTTGACCTTATTAATCAGTGAACGGAAAATAATATCTCAGTATAATGCCACTGCATACCAGCCAGATTGTTTAGACAAAATTAGGTAATCTCAAGTGTTATGAGAATGTGCAACAACAGAAGCAGTCATATGCTACTTAGAGTAGAGATACGATGGTGGAAGGAGATGGACATCACTGCCCTAGGTTCATGTCAGACTGCACATGTGGTGCGACTCTATATCATGTACAACCAGAGAAATGAAAAGTTGTGCTCCATTTGTGTGCAATGAATCAAAATGCATTCTGCTGTCATATATACCTAATAAGAATAAATAAATTTGAAAGAATAAATAAATAATTTTGTAAAAGAGAGAGAGTAGAGAGGTGCTTTGGAAAACAACTTCACATTTGTTGTTTGTACTGTCCAAGCCTGGCCAAATACTGATCAACAAACTTTTTAAATTGACATATATCAAAAACATGAAATAGCCACAGGAATAAAAGAACTAACAGAAATGAAAGTCACCTACAACATTATTGGCTAAAATCTCAAAAATACAATGAGCATTTTATGTTTTGAACATCAACATATTTTAACATTTAAAACCAGAAAACAGTTAAAATATGTAATTTAAGGAAGCATAATTATATAGACTCCTTTTTAAAAGACAAGGCTATAAAGAACATTAAATCAAGATACTATTGATTTAGTCTATAAAGGGAAAAGCAGTCAAAGAACCTATTGAGGATTCCAGGCTATGAGGGATATTTGATTTCTTAACCTAGATGATGTTTACATGGATGTTTTCATGTTTACAACAGTTAGCTTTACATTCATATGTTCCATTTTCACATTTCAAGTGCTTTATTTCATAATTGTAAAGTGAAAAAAATAAGAATGCAAAAAATGAATTGGAGACAGAGATTAAGAAGGTATTCTGAAAGGGGAGTGGAGAACCAGGATGGTCACTGGAGGAGGAAATGAGGTTTAAAGAAGAGATAGTTTAGGATAGGAGAAATTGTATTGTATTTTGGATTGACAGGATTTGCTCAGCAGTACGTTTGCCTTTATAAATATATATAATCAGGGAGGTGCAATGGGCTTACTTTTTATACCCTCTACAAGGCTGCATAAATATGGAAATGACATGGCACTCTGAAGCTGGTGTTGACATAGTGTTCTAACTTCATGCTATAGATGGGTATGATATTTTGATATAAATTGTCACTACTATCTTGTTCTTTTTACATTTCTGCTCCATAATATTGGTAACCCAGAAGTATACTATAGTGTGAAAAGCATTCTAGAGTATGAAATCACTGATGTATAGATGTATGTGCACACGTACACATATATACATACTTATGTAACTTGTTCTATAATTGTAGCATGTTGTGTCATTTCACAGCTGAGTAGGTGGAATGAGGCACATAGAACTTATTTCCATGGCAGGAAATGTTGCCCCTTTGCCTACTAATGGGCCTTTCCTCCACTCCCCCCAAAAAGGAAATGAGAATTATGTGAACCATGTTTGTGTCTATTAACAAGATGACCTCATAGAATGTTTCAAAATGAGGAGAAAATAAATGATTCACATAAGAAAGCAGAATTTCTAAAATGGAAATATGAAGCTTTCTCATTTATTCTCAAATTCTTGGTGAGGATGGAGGACCTGCTGTATTTTCTCTTTGTTCTTTCATTCTGCTGTAGCAGCTCATCCCACATGACGTTTTATGGGCTTATAGTTCTCTTTTTGCCTACCTCAGTGTGATCTCCCCTTTGCCTTCTCTTTCTTGAACATTCTTCCTTTAATTAGTCCAAAAATTACTTCCTTTATTGGTTTCAGTACCCACTTTTCTCATATGCATTCAATTCCTTAGGCATTCTTAGTATATGTGAGATAATATTTAAATGTTGTACAACTTCTGGCATCTCCTTCCTATTTTTATAAGCCAAACCTAAATACGTGTCTATATTTGGCATTGGTCTTCTGCCCACATTCTATGACACTCATTTTAACTTCTGTGCTTTTATAATATTAAGTCCCATAGGTAACTCTCTCTCTTTTTTTTTTTTTTTTTTTTTTTTGGTACTGGGGATTGAACTCAGGGGTGCTCGAACACTGAGCCACATCCCCAGCCCTATTTTGTGTTTTATGTAGATACAGGGTCTCACTGAGTTGCTTAGTGCCTCGCCATTGCTGAGGCTGGCTTTGAACTCGTGATTCTCCTGTCTCAGCCTCCCTAAGTGATAACTCTCTTGATGTAATATTTGGAGATCCCACATTTCACTTTTCTTCTCTAGTATGTTCACAACACTGTTTCCTTTCATTGCTTATAAGGGCTCAGTGACATTAGAAATGGCACATCTCTTTTTTTTTGCAGTCTTTTTTTTAATTGACTTGATTATAATAACCACATAGGGCAGCAAATCTGTATCAAAGTAGCAAGGCTATTTTAATCTTAATCACATGGACAATTGTGAGTTCATGGAATACACAGCAGTTAACATTTCTTTAAAGAAACTATAAATGTTGTACAAATGAAAGGATTAGTCACAAAGACATGGACAGTAAGTTGACTTCTACAAAGAATGTTTCAAATACACTATCATAAATGCTTGATTATACTTTGGTAGGTGTATATTATTAGTTGGGTTATAAACAAAGCTAAACTGGATATGATAGAATAGTGCAACCCAGAAGTAATGAATTGTTATGAAATCAATGGGCCTTTTTATGAAAATAGTACCATGTCTGGCAGTGGCTAACCATGTTACCTAAAGGGCAGAAGAGCAAAGAGATTTCTTAATTCCTGTCTTTATATTAACATTTCCTATTTTCACAAAAGATCTCCAAGCAAACGCAATGGAAACAGAAGGATTTTAGAGAGTTTTCCCCTCTCCCCGCCTTTTGATTCTCTAGTGAACTGACTGGTAAAATCTAAGCATTAAAAACAAATTCCAATGGGGATAAATTGATCCACTTCTGACTGTGACTAAAGTGACTTTCACCACTTCAGCAGATTAAATGACTGTTTATTGAATTTGGGGTCACTTCACAGAAGCTGTTTGACCTAAGGTCTTCTCTACCAGCCTCTCTAACTGGCTGACAGAAATACAAAGAATGTCAGAGTGAGTTTGTGCAACTAGGTGATACTTTGGGGGAGGTAGTTGTTTTTACCTGATGTACCTAGTGGGAAACCAAGGATATAATTTTATAGAAGCATAGGCTTTAGACTCAGAGGGCTGGTTTTCAATCCAGGCTAATCATATGCAACATGTAGGACCTACAGTAGTGATACAATTGGCCTAGTCTGTTTCTTTATCTATTAAATCTGATCTTTCTCAGTCCAAAGATTACTAACAGGATCATATTAGGTGTTACATGTGAAACTTCCAATCAGTGCCCAGCCCAATAGAAACAACTATTTTTTTTCATTCTCTTTATTTTTTAATTTATTTTTAATTTTTTTATTGCCATTTCCTTAATACAAATATTATCCCTTCTGTTCTTGGGTCACACAGTCTCTCTTTCATTAATAAACTTGGGTCTTGCCTCCTATAGTGAATGCTCTGACTACAGAGAAACACAGATGATCTGCTGGCAACCTTCAGTCTAAATGTCTATCTTCTCACCCTGTCCAGAAAGATGAGAATCAAGTTCCACTTTTTCTCCCATCTGCTGCTGGTTCTCTACAGTAGTACAAATATTGCTGTTTGGTATGTAAAAGCCATTGTAACAAATCCAAATATTTCCCTGATATAGACTTGGCTCTACTTCTAATTACATCTATTCTCAAAAGGAAGAAGTTTTTTTTTCCTTAAGACTTTCTTATGATTTTATTGGCAATTACTCCCCATTACACAATGAGCTTGATCAGCTTCCTGTGATCCAATCCAGTAATTATGGTCACAGATCAATGCATTAGAAAATTTCCTTGCAAGGAACAGCCGGATAGTTGCTTACAATGGCATTATCTACAGGCTCAATTTAGTGTGAGTGGGGTAGTTTCCATATGCATTGCAATAAGAAAATATGCAGCCATTGATGTAGCCACTACTCTAAGTCTCAAACCAAAATACCACTCAGTACATTTATTGCATCCTACTTAATGTTGGTACATCTTCATATGCAAAATGAAACTACAAATTCCCAAGTGATTATCATCTACTTCCCTTCTTCCCATGTCAATTGAACTGGAAATGAAACCATTCCAATAATAATCAGTTGCATAAAAGCACAGAGTATATCCCATAGCTACAAATCAAAGTTATCACCCTCTCCTTCCTCTGTCATTTGACCCAGGCAAATGTAAGTAAGGGATGCTTTGCCAATTCTTCTTAATTTTATGTCCTTTTCTTTGGGATGGATTTTACTATTTGCCCTTCTTCCCATTTAAAGTCTCATGGGATGGGTATCTTACAAAGAAAATTGCTCTGTGCCTGCTAGAAATAAATAGTTTTAATTTTACCTCTTAATCTTCATTTTAACTTTCATCTTGAATTTCCCATTTTCAAGTATCTGCCTAAATTGATTTGATGCTTAATGCTTGCCAAATAAATAATGAGGCTCTGAATGAGTCCATATGTAATAAGGCAAGGATTTCATTACTTTTAACATCGCTATAATCAGGCAATGATTAAATTATTTCTAACATTCTTAATACCAATGTGAAAATATGCTAAAGACCCAGAACAATTTAAGCCTTCCCACCATGTTTTGTATCTAGCATTTCTGTTTCCAGCAGTTTATCACAATGTTGCAGGAATTGGCCTGTAAGGGTTTATGCTAATGATAATGGGAAGAACTCATCCACAGGTGTCTCCCTTTATCTCAGCTACATCTTTAAAATCATTTGAGTTCCATGGTAACAGCCCTAAGGACCACCAGCAGGAATGCTGATTAACACTTACTAGAGGAGGAAAAAAGACTTAAATAATCAAACAATTAGCAAATTGTAGAAACTTAGACAGATGTTCAACTCATGGTTATTTTGCAGGGGCCAGGTGAAGTGGGGGGGGATACAGTGCTCTGAACTGAAGGAGTGTCTGACTGCTTTTCTTCATTTGGGATACTCAGGCATGTCTTCTAATCAAGGACACTTAAATCTGTTTCTGGCATAAGTGGCATTCCTTCCAGTTTGTAGAAGCCAAGATATACCCATTGCATCCAAGGGACATACTTAACTCAGATCTCTGAGTTATGTTTGTACTACATTTGGAATCTGACAGTAGCACCACCCAAAAAACGATTTGCAGCTTTAATGCATGCTTGCAGGATAGCAATATTGATGAGAAATCTGTATTAGAGCACCGTGAATCATCATTAAAAGGCATTTAAAATTGGATTGTAAAATATGGCTTCTGCTGCACTCTATGCACTCTCCTGGAAAGATAAAGTAGTGTATTAAAATGATGATATGGATGTTAATAAATATGAAGTCATAGCTACTCTATTAGATCAGAATGTGGCAAAAAGAATGCCTGATTTTACTCTCAAGGTGAAAGGTTATGTTTTTATTATTGAATCCACTGGAGGCATTTTATGATGGTCTCGAGCCAAAATACAACTTTTCTAGCCACAGAGCTAGTTGTCAAGTCTCAAACTTTAGTTTCAAAGGACAAAAATGCTCTGTTATACTTTGTGCTGCTTGTAAATTTTATGAATTTATTATAGGTAGTAAGATTATTGGATCTGGACATCAAGTAATTCCATGCTGTCTGAATTCTTAATGTGAGGACTTTGGGAGCAGCAAACAAGACTGGGTTTTTCAGTGCAAAAACGGGGCAGATATGGGAGTAAGAGTGGATTGATGAAACCCTGGTGTTATGTTGGAGGATAGATCCAGTGCATTGAGATAAACCTGTTATTGTATATCAAGGTAAAGTAATGATCAACTTAGCTTTTAGTACCTAGCATTTACCTTAGAGAGCCAGTTTAATGATATATTACAGCAAATTAGCAACTGTATGAAGAGAAGCTGCTATGCATGGAAGAACATGGCCTGTATATACACCCATGTGTGTGTATGTATGTACCCAGGGCCTTGCTAGGCAAGTGCTCTCTCACTGAGCTGCATCCCTGGCCCCATAGTTAGATTCTTAAGAAACCAGCAATGGGGGCTGGGATTGTGGCTCAGTGGTAGAGCGCTTGCCTCGCATGTGTGAGGCACTGGGTTCGATCCTCAGCACCACATAAAAATAAATAAAATAAAGATATTGTGTCCATCTACAACTGAAAAAATATTTAAAAAAAAAGAAAAGAAATCAGCAATGTCTGATTTTCAGACCAGTTTCTGAACTTAATCCTGCTCTTTCCATGGTTTACAGTATCTGGTTTTTCTTATTTGCAGATTTTTGGGGGTGGGATGGGATGGGGGTAGTACTAGGGATTAAATTTAGGAGCATTAGACCACCGAGCCACATCCCTAGCCCTATTTTGTATTTTATTTAGACAAGATTGCACTGAATTATTTAGTGCCTCGCTTTTGCTGAGGCTGGCTTTTGAACTCAAGATCCTCCTGCCTCAGCCTCCTGAGCCGCTAGGATTACAGGCATCCAATGCCATGCCCAGACTCATTTGCAGGTTTTAAACTTAGAACTTAACCAAAACTAAAGCTTTAAGGTTCTGCCAGAGATACTCATTTGTATCCATATATATCTCTTTAGAAAGGATTCACTAACTTGTTATTCTAAATCCTAAGTATTTCTAACAGTATCTATTTTTTCTAGCTATACACTATAAATAGCTAGAATAGGAACTAAATTTCCTTGAGTTAGCCCAGAATTCACTTGTGTAATGAAGGCTCCCTGAAGCACTTGATATCATTTTTTTTTTCTTGTTTCCCATAGTTTGCTCAGCGTAGTTCTCCCATCCCTATGAATGCTGTTCTAGGCATCTCTCATCTTGTATGGGGCGATATTCCCAGAATTCTCCCCTAGTCTCTCTACTTTTCATCCTATACATATTCTGTACTCACAGGACTAGAGGTGATTCTCTACCAAGTCCTTCTTCTCCTGGATTCTCTTTTGCACTGAAGATCTCTGTCATTTTCAGTGTAATAAATCCCTAACTAAATTAAGTCTCTCTCTTATCTGTGACTTTATATCATCCTTCATCCCTTATCTCTAAAGTTTGCAACTGCAGTCTCTAAATATGTCCAAATTAGTCCCCTGCTGCTACCCATTACCATTAAACTAGCCCAGACCCCTTCATCTCTTGCTTGGACATGTCAATTTTTCTTGTTTTATATGTCTATAGTTATCTATCTGAAGTTATTTTTTTTTTTTTTAGTTCTTATTTTGAATTGTCTGTACCACATGACAGTATTGATACTATCCCTCTTATTCTTCCTTGGCTAATGTATTAACGCTGTCTTTTTGCTTTCTTATTACTTCTCTGCCTGCTCCTGCAAGGTTTCCTATGAGGCCTAACATTTTCTAATTCCATAAATAATGCTGATATTCCCCAGGCTTTGCCTTTTGCCCTATTTTTCTTTCATTATTTTCTCTACCTTGGGCATTCTCCAATATTCCAAAGGCTTCTGTGACCACTACTTTCCTGGTAAATCCCAAATATACCTTTCCTGTTCTCGATGAGTTTTAGTTTCCTCCTAGGTAGGTAGGATGTAAATATTCAATAGGAACATCTTAACAATCAACTTAATATGTTCAAAACTGAGCTCATCATTTTCTTCCAAAGCACAATTCTTTCTTCTGAATTCCCCATCAGAATGAAAACAGCCAGCCACTGAGCTGTCATGCCTAATATTTCGGTTTATCCTTAACTCCTCCCTGTTCTTCATGTCTCACATTACCACCTCCAGTCATTTCTTCCTCCTATATATCTCCCCAAACTAAATCCACTACCACTATCTGATTTAAGATACCCTTATCTTTTATCAGAATTATTGCAGCAGCCTCCTAGCTGGCTTTCTTATCTCCAGCTTTACCCTTCAAGCATTTCTGTACTAGTAGCCAGAGTGATCTTGCTAAGGTACAAATAATATTTTGCTACTTCTCTACGCAGACCTTTTTAAATACCCTCAATGCCCTGAGAATTAAGCCCATGGTTAGTGAGCTCTTGCCATGATTCCTTCTTCCTCTCTCTTCAGCTTAGTGTCCTGCTATTTCCCCCCTTGCCACTGCAAGCCCCAGTTGTAGTGAACTCTTCTGCGTGTTCTCCCTGGCCTTAGTATGGTGGGACTGCATATGCCACTTTCTCTGCCTACTCCCTTCTCCACATATACTTTCTTCACGTTTTCCTGAGTTCCTCTTTCAAGGCTCAATTGAGAGAACACTTGATCTAGCTTTTTGCTTGACCTTACCAAGTCTTGGTCAGGATCCTTGTCTCACAAATGGCCATTTACTTAGATGGATCTTTCCCTGATCCATCTTGGTGTGGTTGCAGGCTTTCAGTCACCTGACTGCAAGTACCTCGAAGGCCAGAACTCGGCCTTTTATCAGGCAAAGCAAAGCCTTGGGCACAAAACAGGTGCTCAGTTGGTGCTTGTGGGAAATACAAAAGTAGGTAGGTAAGAAATATGTGATTAGGATTTCTATTATTTACAACATCCTAATTGTTTCCCTCTATTTTTTAGAGAAATGCCAAAGTCTTTAGTGATAGGTTGGCTGTTGTCATGGCTCCTACTATACTCCCATGGGTATCTGTTTTTTGTATATAAAGCAAAAACACAAGTCTTCAATCATGTTGATTCTTCTCTGTGCATTAAACTTATTTTTCCTTTATTCCTACTTATGTTTTACATATCACTTCAAACTCCTTAAATACCACATCTGCCTTCTCAAGGTAGACTTGCATACCTGCTTAGAACTTCTGTCAGCAATTTCTGAGGTAATTGTGAATTTACACTGTGAATTTCTGAGGTAAAGCACAGAACATGGTCCTTTGGATAGGGTGCGTTCTTAATAAATGCTGATTGGGTCAATGTTTTAGTCAGCTCTTGTGTCACTGTGACTAAAATACCTCACAAAAGCAACTTACAGGAGGAAAAGTTTATTTGGGGCTCACAAGTTTCAGAGGTCTTAGTCCACAGACAGCTGACTCCATTGCTCTGGACCAAGGTGAGGCAGAACTTGATAAGGGAAGGACCCAGCAGACAAAAGCTGCTTAGCCTGTGGCTGGGTCAGCAAGTAGAAAGAGACCAAAAGGGCCACAGGGAAGATGAACACTTCTAGGGCATCTCCTCAGTAACTGGCCTCCTCCAGCCATGCCCCACCTGCCTATAGTTACCAGTCCGCCCATTCAAACTAGAATGGACCAATTAGGTTACAACTTTCACAATTTAATCATTTCACTTCTGATTATTACTGCATTAAGAGGAGCTTTTGGGGGACATCTCATATCGAAACCATAATAGTCACTGAATGAGGAGGGTGATATTGTGCTAATGGAAAGGGCCATTCAATCTAGTTCTAATTTCAAACCACAGATCATATCTTTAAGATATAAAATAAAAAGACTTTCTATGAAGATGCCCCTAAAAATAATGGAATACGTCTCCAAGAGGAGCGAGAGCTTCTGAAGCTGAAGGCTTCCTAATATTTATATTAGATTTCTAGCCTTTTACCATGATCATTTCAGATACTATTTCTTAAACACTCATGTGCAAGATATTGTGCTAATAGTTTAAATAATTTATGTCAATCAAAAAATTCTCAAAATTCTAAGAAATACTTTCAGACATTACCTTTTAGCTGGGCACAGTGGTGCAAGCCTGTAATCACAGAAACTTGGAGGCTGAGGCAGGAGGATCACAAGGTCAATGCCAGCCTAGGCAACTTAGGGAGACCCTGCCTCAAGATTAAAAAAAGGGAGGGGGCATTAGGGATGTAGTCCTGGATTTAATTCACAATAACCCCAAAATAAAAACAACATCAAAAATTATATTTTATTAAGAATAAGAAAAATTATACTGAGAATGATTAAGTATCTTGTCTAAGGTTCCTCTGCCATATATATCAGAATTAGGACCTATACCCAGAGATGACTGTTGTTACACCATACACGGAATCTCAGGGCTCAACAAGGACATCATCTTGTTTTCTAAGGGACAGAAAAGTTTTCCAGAAAATCGTTTGCCCTATCATCCAAGCCTCAATCATTGGGCTTGGGCTCTTGACTATCTTTAGAAAAACCAGTTAGCGGGCTTGGTGAGTCACACCTATAAACCTAGCAACTACAGAGACTGAAGGAAGATCATAAGTTCAAGGCCAGCCTCAGCAGTTTAGCAAGACCTTGTCTCAAAATTAAAAAAAAAAAAAAAAAAAGGAAAGAAAAGAGCTGGAGATATAGATCAGTAGTTGAGTGCCACTGCATTCAATCCCCAGTACCATGAAAATAAATTAATTTTAAAAACAAAACAAACAGTAAAAAGAACTCTCTGTAGTTTACATAGAAAGTTTCTTCCCAGAAAACCATGTTTCAAATGAAAAAGAAAAAAATCAAAAGTGCATAATGAATGAAATTCAGGCAATTTTTATCACATGAAGAAGAAAAAGCAAACTAGAGACCCTAACTCTATGAAGGAAACAGTCTATGGATAATAGATAAAACTCCTGGAGACCAAATTCACCCACCACCTGTCCCTAGGAGGAGAGAAGGGCCAAATCCACTGATACAGCAGATATGTATCAAGATAAAAATCTGAACCAGATGGGGAAGCAGCCCAGCTCGTGTAATTGCCTACAGAGCCTGTTGACTGTGGTTGCTTCTTCCTTGGGCTCCAAATCAGCTGATCGGTGCCTCCTATAGCACAGACATGGGGAATCTGCAGACATTTCCACTTTTAGGTCACTGTCTGGCAATTTCTCTTCGTGGAAATCACGTAAAACTACAAACAGGAAGCACCATAACAGCTCCAAATTGTTGGTATGGTAGAAGTAGCAGCAGTTAGGAAAGAAGTAGTAAAAAGCTCTTTTACAGAAAATAGATTAGAGGTTACCAGAGACCCTGAGAAGGGGAAGTGGAGGCTGGGTATTATTTCATAGCTGTGGAGATTTTGTTTGAGTGATGAAAAGTTTTAGAAACAGATTGATGGTGCACACCATTGTGATACCATTAATGGCATTTGATAATGTGTCTGAAAATTACTAAAATGGTAAACTTTTTTATATAAATATCGCCACAATACTAAAAAATTATTAACATACCCCAATCACAGAATTGTATTTGAGTGAAAGGATTATAAGGTATATGAATTGTATGTTAAAAAAAAAAAAACTGTTAAAAAATATACTCGTTAGTTTTCTAGGGCTGGTAACTACCACAAACTGGGAGGCTTAAAATGGCAGAAATGTATTGTTTTGAAGTTCTGGAGGCCAGAAGTCTGAAATTAATATCCCAATAGTGCTATGGTCCCTCTGAAACTCGGGGGAAAATCCTTCCTTGTCTTGCCCTAGCTTCTACCGGCTCCTGGCCTGCATCATAGCCACACTGCTTGCTCCTTCCTTTACCCTCCTCTGTATGTGTCTCCTCTTTGTCTTCTATAAGTAATTTGCTTCATTTTGGGGTGCTTGGATAATCCAGGATGATCTCCTCCTGAGATCTATAATTATATCGGCAAGACCAATTTTCCAAAGAAGGGCAAGTTTGGAAGATTCAGGACATGAACATATCCTTTAAGGCCACCATTTAATCCACAACAAACTCCCAACCCTCAGTAAATATTCCCTGTTGAGTACGCCAGTTTTTAAGGCATTTCTACCTGGACTATTTAGTTTTCAAAATAACCCTAAAGGAAATAAGTACTATTATTATTTACACTTAATTCATGGAGTAACTGGCTTCAATAACTTGCTTATGGGTCACAATAAGAAACAGTTGAAACACAGTTTATATGAAACACAGCATGTGATTCCAAAGCCCAGAAATATAGTTTCTATTTTATGGAGAGGAACACATTATAAGGGTTCTGATTTCTGCCCCTCTGCCCACCCATTTTCCATCTTTCTAAAGTTCTATAATTATTGTACAAATAGCAAGGACTTATTTCTCTCTTCCATCTGCTGAAGAAAGTCTTCCCAATTGCTACAAATTCTGGTTTTTACTCAAGAGATAATAGCTTAGATTAGGATTTGATGATCTTTGATTTTAACCTCTTCCTAAAAATCTCTCACAAAGAATTTTGAGATGTCATAAATTAAGATATGTAGAATATGTGGGAAGCATGCTAATTATACAGCTGGTAAGATGGGGGTTGTATTAGAAAACTTAGTGCAATGCAAGCCTCTTAATTCTTACTTCAGCTTTAAATGACATAGTAACTGCCCTTCTGAAGTGAAGTTCAACACCAAGTATATCTAAGTGAACACTGTGAACAAGGAATAGCTGGAGTTGGGCATTTTTTTCCCCTAAATCACTTTTATTAAGACAGCTTTTGAAAGCCATTTCTGTTAAAATGTACCGCAAAGGAGAAACACGATACAACAATTACTGTATATAGAAGTCATCTTCAATCCTGAGGATAATACAGGATATTCAGGGCCTGGGACTATCACAATTTGGTTACTCCAAAGTGTCTTGTCACAAAAGATTAATGATGGCTCTGCTCATCGATAGAGCACTTAGGAGCTCAGTTACCACCATGCTAATATCCAAAGAACATTCCTTCGTTCTGTGGTTTTGTATTTCCTCTGTAAGTTTCATTTCCTTGCCTTTTCAATTTTACTTTCTGACTGCCTAAGTTAATTTTCATTTCTTCCTTTGGTCTTCTCCAGTTTAAATCTCAATTTTATGATCTGTCTTATATCACAATCCACTAGAGCATCATTAAGGAACCACTTCTTACCCCTAGTTCATAACCACAGACTAGTGACACAATATCTTTGTTCCTTAGAGGACACAAAATGTTTGCTGGATAACATCCCTCACATACCTGGCTTTGAAATCCTTTTGGACATCCATATATAAAACTGTGTTTTTTTTTTATTTAAACCTTGATGACCATTATTTATAGAAAAAACCCAAACAGCAAGGAACAGATTTCTTTCCCATGTAATGACAAGCGATTAGTTTAATGATTAAAGCATTAAAAATTTTGCTGTGGCAGACCTATGAAAATCTAGAGGATTTGAAACTTCTCCATATAATCCACATGCTACTGATGAGATAATTCCAGCTTCTTAGATTTTGAGAGGCCATTGGAAAATGCATCAACTTTTCTCATATTTCACAGATAACACTGTTTTCTTGAAGAAGATTGGTTGAATACACCAGTCTGAATTAACGAGGCAGGCAACCAATAGTAAAAATGTTCCAGACTTTCTTCTAAGTATTTTGTGTACATTATTTTATTTTATCCCCTAAGATAAGCACTATCCACACATGAAAAAATTGAGGTGCAAAGGAGTAGTTAACTTGGCTTACGTGATATGGCTGATAGGTAATGGAGCAGAGATTAGAACCTTGTTCTGATCTCAAGCTTAGCTTTTAATTGTTTGTAGCAGCCCCTCCTTAGGAGTTTGCATTTTTCCAGATTGTGACTATATTATTTGGATGACAATTAATTGGTTGCATGCTGTAGGTTATACTCCTGTGTGGACTAAGTAGCTCTATTCTATTCCTTGGTCCCTGAATGTCAACTCTCTTATCTCTTTCCAAAATGCACACCTTTGAGCACTGCCCTATGACAATTCTGTGACACTGTCACTAACATGATAACATGTTAGTGTTTCCAGGGAAAAGAGATCTGTGTCCCTATTGTTCTGTGCTTTAAGGGCCTGAAATAAGTGCCTAGTAGATAGAAAATACTGAATTCATTTTCATTTGTGAATTAATTTTTCTGAGCTTGGGTTTTAAAGATTTATATACTGAGTTAGAATCCTTTCATTTTTTTAAGTGTTGATGTGAACTTGGGCAACTTAAAATCACTACCTTTCATCTCCATATCCTAATCAATAAGATTGGAAGTACCATATCTTCTTTATAAGAGGGATATAAAAACTAAAAGTGACATAAGGGACATTCTTTGCACATAGGAAAGTGATCCTTGAGCAGCAAAGAACCATCATTATCGTCACTTCTGTTATTACCATCGGGATTATGTTACACTTGCATGCTGGCCCACCTCTCTTCCTTTTCTCCAAAGGGCAGAGGGTAGGAGAACAAATAAACACAAAAGAACCAGGAAGATCTAATGTCACTGTCCTAGAACAATTGGACTAAATTTGTGATTTCTTCAAAGCCAAGGGGAAGGATAGTTTATTGAGATATTGGTACTTCATAGATTCTCAATGCTCCTCTCAGCCTCCTAAAGATTGGGATGTAAATACCCACATACCACTCCTTGGAAAGTCTGCAGAGCCTTAGGTAGGGGCTTCTTTACTTAAATGCCTAGTTCAGGAATTCAGATTTATATAAATAATGAGCTGTTTTGAAGACAACTCTCTAACCCTCCCGAAATTTTGATTTGAGAGAGAAAGCAGAGCTTGGGATGGAAAGGAGAGGTTATTCTGAAATGAAGACAAGAAGTGGACTCTCCTGGAGAAAACTTACAAGACAAGGTTTCATCAGTTTCCAAGGCTTTGACTCCCATTTTATTTATCTGTTCAGAATTTTTGAAACATCAGTACGAGTGGGAAGTCAGGTGATGTTTTTGTTGAGATGGAAGTGTGTCTTAGACATTGTGGGACATTTGGTAGCGTGCCTGGCCTCTGCCCATCAGGTGCTAGTAGCACTCCTACCTCCAACTGTGGCAACTAAAATGTCTCTAGATATTGCCAGATATTGCTTGAGGATCAAAGCCAGCATAGTGCTAAAGTGGCATGACTTTGATAAAGGATGATTTCAAGCTTGAGTAGTTATACAGATTACAATATCAGGAACCCAGGTAAATACTGACTTTCACAATTGGTCAAGTTCTTTTAGTAAATATTTGTCTACACTTGTTAGAAGTAAGTGGAAATTGGATGTGTCCATCCTGACCAGCAACACTTTCAGGTATCATGTTTCAGTGAAATGTCTCCAAACCCTGGCACTTGAGCTAAGTGCATAAATAGTCATACTGAGAGAGGGATTTGAGCTAAAGACAGGGAGCATCTGAGTCTCAAAGGAAACACTCATGTGTCCATGACATGCTAAAAAGTGTCCGGGAACAATTGCAACTCCTGAGCTGTATATCCTTGGCCTTGCCCTTGACCCATGCCCTTGTAACAGGAGCGCAATGTTCAAGCTCAGGGAAAACTTGTGAAAAATTGTGCTAGGCCAACCCCTAGCACCAGTCCTGTATGTTAATGCCCACACCAGTGGGAAAATGTTCTCCCTCTAGATATATTCTCCTTTCTCCCTTGAATTTGTATCTATTTTCCTAAATAAACCTGTCTGTGCCTTTGACTGGAGTGTGCTGAAAATCTTTTCTATCAGCTATGCCCAGTCCCTGCTTGTCTTGAGTTGGGTTCCCCCTTCTCTCCTTTTCCTCTTCTTTGGAGACATGCCTTCCCACGTGACAACAAAACCTATTCTTAATGTTTGGTCAGAACTCTACTCTCCTTAGAAAGGTTCATTTCATAGACATGCAACAATATTCCCATAAGGCAGGCCGCAAGATCTCTAGCTGGAACAGGCCACACATGCCTGTATTTTTGTGGGGAAAATAGACTCAAGACTTCTAGATCTACACTACTGATCCAGAGGCATTAAAGTATTAAGTTCATCAATAATACTTTTCAGCAAAATATTTTCCATGAGCCCAATTTTGTGATGTTTCCATAAAAAGTCATTCCTGATACCCTTCTTACTAACCCATAAACACAGTGGCAATTCATATTGTGATGTTTGAGGCACTGAGATAGCCACCTCTGGAGTGTGTACAACTGATTAAGAACCTTCAAGTGCTAATGAAACACCTAGAGAATAATCACCACTGGTGCATATCAAATGCTCCTTATATGACCTTACAGTGTAGAGGAAAGTACTCTTACACAAACACTCATCACACGGTTGGTATTGCAGTTTTATAAAGAAAATTAAGATCCCTGAACCCAGGCATGAGTAAGAAGAATAGGGCCAAGGACATCTGAAGACCAGATGCTATTTCCTGAAAATTTTTAGGCAAATAAGTCCTGGGATGAAAACATATCTAGATTTCTTCTTCAGTTTAGCCAATAGACAGGGCCTGTGTTTATATTTGAAATGCTTAAGGAAAATAAAACGATGCAGGAGAAAGGAAATTTCTCATCTCTTCAGTGCAGTCTTCTCTGAGTTCGTTCTGGGTTCTTTTTGGACTTGGCCTCCATTTGCATGCTATTTTTCATCTTTGTATAATGTTTGAGATCTTTTTTATGGAAATTTTGATGCCATCAGTACAATTCTGTTTTCATGATAGTGAATGACATATAATGACAGAGAACAGGATAATTTACCCCCAAAGGATGCAATGCAACAATTAGTAGATGATTCTTTGGTTGTTCATTTTAGCATCCAAGGAAATATACATATACACACACACACTTGAAAACTCTATTTTGAATTTTTTCCCATACTATCAAAGATTCATCTTTTTTTCAGTAGCAGATGTTTTATGTGTCACCTTTGTAAAATACCATGAAATCATAAAGCTTACATAATTATTATAATCATTTACTATAATATCTCATATGTATTGCTTTTAAACTATTATGATACATATTATGTGAATGTGCATGAGATTTTGGGGTCTGTTTTTACTCCATATTAATAGATCTAAACTAGATATTTTTTTTCTTTTCTCATTTCAATAGCACTGTATCAGCACTTCTTTAATTTTGCATGATTTTTAGAAATACTTATACATTGAGATATAAACTCAAGCTCAATGTCTTTCTGGTCTCTAAGCATAATTATTTTTTGTTCCCCTAACCTATCTCCATTCCAAATATGTCTGCCTTTTTGTTTGGTGGGTTGTAGTGGCTTTTCTTCTACCTAAAATGAGCCTTTATTCATCTTTCTAAATTATTTTAAATCATCTTATCTTTCTTCTACAGTGTTTTTATCTTTCTGTGCCTTCTGAATCCTCTCTAGAAGGGAGGGTCCACTCCTATTGCCTTCCATAACTCCCACTCTGCACTGGTGGTACCATCTTGTAGCCATGTACCATCTTAACTCTTTTTTTTTTTTTTAAATTCTGGGATGCCAGATCTTTTTAGGAAGAAATATGCTCTAGTTATTATTGCACTTTTCTGCTGGTGAGGATGTGGAGAAAAAGGTACACTTAAACATTGCTGGTGGGATT